>PVJH01006435.1:0-56086 GCA_004026705.1 Nesogale talazaci
AAGACCCCAGAGTCATGGACGTGACTGAACAGGTTTGACTTGTTCTCTGGCTCTTACATTAGGGTGTGACCTCCACCTAAGGGGATCAGATTGGTGGTTAACAAGCTTCAGGGAGAGGCAATCTATTGTGATTAAGCAGCAGGGGATGGGCCTGCAGCAGTCTGGAATCTTCAGGGAGAATATCTCTAAGTTTTTGTCCTCAAGTCAAATGCTGGCAAATAGTTTGTAATATTTGTATATTTTGAAGGAGATATAATTGTGGAAAAGCCTTGTATTCCTCCGACAGAACACAGTGTCATCCACCCACTATGGTACCCACCATGAGCAGCCAGTAAGTGGTAAGGAGATTGGGGTGACATGTAACCCCTGAGTCAGGTCTCAGCCCAGATGAAACAGAAAGCAAGTGTCCTTATATGTGTGGCTTACTTCCTGTAGAAGTGGGTGGGGGAGGGGGGAGGAAGCCTGCTTGTGCTTTGCTGGGTCTGGATCTTGCAGCTGGCTTGTCAAGCTGTGGATCGCCTGCCGATCCTGGGAGCCATCAGTGAGTGGTCTGCTATTCGGCCTGCCAATCTTGTTTTCATTTGCCTCTCCAGTCACAGGGCGGCCGGGCTCATCTTGGGTTCACTCACCTTTTCAGCCTGGGGTCCTCCTGCCATGGCTGGTTTCAGCCAAAGCCCCCAAAGCTACACCCATCAGGAGAAGCCTCCAGCTCCCCATCTGGTCCACGAGCTCACAAGCTTGAAAGTGAATGGACTTCCTACTTCTACCATTGTGGATTCCTCTTTAATGAATTCCTCTATTACGTGTGTGTGTGTGTGTGTGTGTGTAAAATCATTGCTTTTTTGCTTCGCTCAAGAGCCTCGCCAAATGCAAAGACTAAGCATTTGGCTGCTATCCCGCAGGCCAACCTTTTCATTCCACGATGTGAACTGCTTCTGTAAACCTTTGAAGTCTTGGAAACCTTCAAGGGACAATCCTATCATGTCCTATAGGGTCTCTAAGTGAGAAGGGACTCGGTGGCAGTGAGTTTATTTACAAGAGCACCTAGTGTGGTGCAGGTTGGAAGCAGCCAAGCACACAGGTGTGGTGGAGGGGTCTGACTGGGAGACCGCAGACGAACAGCTCCTTCCATCGTGGCTGCTCCGGAAGTGGGGATCTGCAGGTTGTGGGGAGGGCGGCTCAGCTGAGCAATTCCTGGTTTGTCCGCACCAGCCCATGCCTTCTTAAGTAGGAGCAAGGCAGACGCGAGGTCAACCAGACTGTTTTTTTCTTTTACAAGTTCACATATCGCATACTGCGTTGTGAAAGTACTTGATGGGTACATGCTGGTGCAATTTTCTTGTGGATGAAAAATAGCACACAGCCAATCTGTTTTCAACCTGATGAAAATGCATGTCTTCACAGCCTCCTCCTCCTCCTCACTATCTTTCCCTCTTCCTACTCCTTCTTTCTCTCCTCTCCACCTCTTCACTCAGGTTTATACCACATTACAGAAACAGGCACTGTGAGGAGGCAGCACCAAGCACCAGTCCACATAGCTGCCTCATGCTGACACCGAGAAGACCGAAAGGCTGGCGTGTTAGGCAGGGTTCTCTAAAGAAACAAAACCAGGACACTTGTGACAGGTTTATACAGCAAGAACGAATGTAACATCTCATTAGCCCACACAGCAATACAGAGGGCTCAGTTCAACTCACTTTTGTGAAACAGTTAATATGCTGAAGGACCTTCAGCTCACATGGGCTGCTGGTCCTAGGTCAAGGAAGCAGACAGTGGGGTCTTTCCTCAGGCAAGACAGGCACAACTCCCCATAGGCAGCAGGTTGCAGCAGCAACGGATGTACCACGGGAGCTGCCCCTTGAGGCGGGCAGAGCTTCAGGAGGCCACAAGGTAGAGGGAGCTAATGTGTTAGACTGGGTTGACTAGAGAAATATTTATTATTTATTTATTTATATTTATTCATTTATTTATTTGGCATCACTGCCCTCTGGTGGGAGTGGGAGGCCCAGCCTTGCTCTGGAGAGCTGCTGCTGGATTTGAACCGCCAAGCCCATGGACCCCAGTCCCACGCTGAACCACTATGCCACCGGGGCACAGCCCGAGAAACATTTATTGATACTCTTGACTGCCGCTTTCATGAGCATTGCTTGTAGACCCACGTAAGACAGAATCCTTGACAAGTTCCACCCTTGTCTCCACCTATTGTGATGTCACTTATTGGTCCAGGTGTGAGGATTTTGGTTTTCTTGACATTGAGTTATAACCCAAGGCTGCTGTCCTTGATCTTCATCAACAAGGGCTTCAAGTCCTCCTTGCTTCCAGCGGGCAAGTTTGTGTTCTATGTCTCATGAAAGCTGTTAATAACCCTTTCTCCAAACTTCATGGAATACAAAACAATGCCATTTTCTCAATATATGGTTTTTGGGAACTGAGCTTATTGTTAGTTTAAATAACACTGTACACAAGATTTTTATGTTTTGGAGAGAGAAGATCATGGATCTAGAGTAAATGCCCAGATTTTAAGCTGGACACCATTGTGGTTGGGGGGTAGGGGGAGCTGGGTTCTTGATGAACAATTTGGTCTATATGGAGCAACAAAAATTTTCAAAGAACGCAAAAATAGTACTGTAATATATCTATTTTGCTTTTAAAACACCACGGGACGTTGTTCAATTGTTAAAAAGCAGGACATCTGGTTACTTTCATAGAGGCCGAATCAAACTGTCCACAGATTCATAGAGTCCATCAGGGTAGACCCATTCCTTCGGTTTCCAGAGGTTGTCAACTTTTTCAGCAGCAAAAAGCCTCATCTCTCTTCCACTGCATGACCAGTGGATTAGCCGCTCAGCTCCTCATCCACTAGGCCACCAGGGTTCTTATTTCCCGCAGTAAGAACTTCCCCGTTCTTCTGGTCCAGGCCCCGCCCCCGGACCGGGCCCCGCCCCTCCGCGCTGCCGGCGCTGGCGCCCCCTGCTGCCCGCGGCGGGAACCTGCGGCCGCTCGCCACACCCCCCTGTTTCTGTCGGCCCACAGGGGTTGCCTGCCCCTTTAATTGGGATGTACCAAGTCTCCCCAGGGTTCCACTTCCTTCCCGCGTGGGAGACGTTGGGAGACGCGTGTGGGAGGTCTCCAGACGGCGGCGTCGCGACCCCGGCGCGCTTTGCGGCGCTCAGGGCCCGCAGCGAGCAGGCAGAGCGCGGGCGAGGCCGGCTGCCTAGCGCCCCTCCCCGCCGCGCGCCGTAGTCGGGTCCAAAGATGGCGGCCACCATGAAGAAGGCGGTGAGCGGGGCGCTCGGGGGGCGCGGGGCTCGGGCCGGGGGCGGCCGGGGGGCCGGGCCTGCCGTCGGGAGGCGCGGTCTGAGCTGCGACGCGGGGCCCGCGTGGGAGCTCTCGGCCCCGCGGCGAGCTCCGCCCGCGTCGCCGGCCCCGGGGGCCCGCTCAGGCCGCCGCCCGACGGGGGCGAGGGTCGGGGCGGGGCCCCTGGGCGGGCGCCGAGCCCCTCCGGCCGGGCGAGGCCCCGGAGAGGCGGGCGGCCCCCGCGGCTCCCGGGTGTGAGGGCCCGGGGCCCCCGGTGACTGCCACCCCGCCGGGGCCCGGGTCGGCGGCACCTCCGCCCGGCCTCGGGTGAGGCTGCGAGAGGGGGCGGCTCCCGCCGGGGCGCACCGCGGCGACTCGGGGGCGGGGGGCAGGGGGGGGCCTGAGCCCCCGAGTGTCCCGGGGTGCCCGTGTGCAGGCGGGGACCCCCCCGAGCCCGGAGCGGGCAGCTGGCCTTCGGGGTGCAGCCGGCGCATCCCACCCTCCCCCCAGCAATCCCGCACGCACCCCGGTCTTCCGCCCTTTACAGGGGGAGCAGCTGAGACGCGGAGAGCCCCAAAGTGACTCAGCTAATAAGTAGTGCCCCCCCTCCCCTAAAACAAACAAACAACACCCTTCCCTCCCTCCAACCCCACTGCCCTAGAGTTATGCCCGTTAGGGGTCCACAAACTTTTTAAACGAGGCCAGTTCACTGTCCCTCAGACCACCGAAGGGCCAGACTATAGTTTAAAAAACAAACTGTGAACAAAGTCACTGCAGGCAGGGCATGAGTCTGCTGCTAAGCAGGACAGGCAGCAGCGACAAAAACACCGGAGGTGTCTTCGACGGGCCGCATGTGGCCCGAGGGCCGCAGTTTGAGGGCCCTTGCATGATGTATGCGTTCATCCCCGGGTCACAGGTTAAGCATACTGAAGGTCAAGCCCTTCCTTGCATGCTGCCATGCGAACCCCGGGCATTCTTTCAATGGTTCTTGCCTTGCTGCTTGCCTGTTTCTGAGATTGTCTTGTCCTCCCTGGTCCGGAGGGGGTATGCGTCGGGCCCCTTCACCACAGGTCAGCAGTTTGTAAGCCCATCAGCGGGTCACCAAAGAAAGATGAAACTTCCAACCCCGGAAAAGAGCTAGCGTCTCAGAAACCTGGGGCTGTACCACCCTGCCTTAGAGGGTCGTTGTGAGTCAGAATCCATCGCACGACGGTGAGTTCTCATCCATTCTAAGACCTCTTTGAAAGAGCCTACTACTTTTATGCAGATACAAACACACGCACACACACAAACACACACGCAAGCACCTCTAGTTTCTAGGACCGCAGAGCCCCAACCACCTTCCCCTGGTCAAGAGTGACCAGCTGCCCTGCTTTGCCCAAGGTTGAGGGGTTTCCTGGGCCATGACACTTTGAGGGCTGAAACCAGCAAAGTCCTGGGGGAAACAGATGACAGTGTCACCTTACTGAACCATAGTGACCAGGGGCATCAGAAAGTGCGGACAAATGGAATTGAGAGATAAAGGAACTGTTGGGGGATCTTTGTGACCCCCACACTACCTAGAACTCAGAGCCCGTGGTGGTGAGCCTCGCAGGTGTGAGCGTTTCTGGGCCTCACTTCACATCCTGTCACTGTCGGCTTAACAAGCTCACTGTACTCCACCCCCGCCCTCCTGAGGAGTCGATTCCTTCTGGGAGCCACCGGGTAGGACAGCGTAGCTCTGCCCCCTGTGGGTGTCTGAGACTGTTGCCCCGGACAGAGGTAGAAAACTCATCCTTGGCCAAATAAAAGGGCTTTCTTCTTTCAGGAGCCTTGAGATTCCCGAGCCATGTAGCTGTGCCCCTGGGAGGGCCCCGGGGTTAGGGGCGAGCCCTGCCTTAGCCTGGGCCAAGCCCTCAGGCCAGTAGACGAGAAGCCCTGTGAAGTCCGCTGGCACTGCATGTCGATGCTCGTCTGTGAGAAAAGGAAATTGCTTGGGACCTTGAGCACTTGGCCCACGCACTGTCGTTCAGGCTGCTCGCCTCAGCGTCGGCAGTTTAGAACCACCAGCGGTTCTGAAGGAGAAAGAGGAGGCTGGCTACTCCCATAGAGACTGAGAATCCATAGGGGCTCTCAGAGTCCTGAGAATCCATAGGGGCTGTTCTGCGTCAACTTTGACTTGGTGGCCGTAAGTTTGGGCACCTCCCAACCGATCCTGCCGTCGCTGGGCAAAATGAGAAGATAGATTCAGCCTTTGCCTCTCTTCCTTGTAAGACCTGGTTCAGGGGCTTAACCCTCTCAGTTGTGAGTGTGAATGTCTCTGCAGTACAAGGCCCCTGCCTCCAAGTATGTGTGTGTGTGTGTGTGTGTGTGTGTGTGTGTCTCAAAGGATTCGTGGGAAAATCCCACCATCTCTTCCATTCCCCCCTGAACTCTGCAGCCCTTCCGAAGTATCTCAGTCATGTAGAGGAGTGGAAGGTCCCCGGGGTCCCTGCCGAGGGGCCGATGGGGGGAGCTGCTATGAGACTGTTGCTGTTATTGACAAAAGAGCCCAGAATCACACTGCACATCTTAGAGGTCAGAATCAAGTACTCTAATTCCTGGTAGTGTAACAGGTAAGCACTGGAGTGCCAACCACTGGGTCAGTGGTTCACCACCACCCGTCCCTCCCTGGAAGAAAGTATGGGCCATCTGCTCCGTGAAGCACCCTGCCTGGGAAGGCCTGTGCCCCGGTCGGGGCTATCACTGGGCATGGCCGGGAGTCCCCATTTTATAACCGAGGGGAAGCCTAAAGAAAGGGTGATGTTGTTAGGGGCCCTGGACTGGCTTCTGACTCTCAGGGTCTGGACCTTCCGGACACTCGTTTCTGTACTGGAGCCCATCGTCGTGGCCACCCTGTCAGTCCCTCCTGTCGTGGGTCTCCCTCTTCTTCACTGGCCTTTGACTTCACCCGGCACGATGCCCTTCTCCAGGGACTGGTCTCTCTTGACGACATGTCCAACGTGTGTGAGACGAGCCTCTCCGTTCTCACTTCCGAGGAGCAAGTGCCCATTTTAACAGCCAGGGCCCCTGTGAGAATCTGAGGAAAGCCGAGGGCTTCTCGCACTTTTCCCCCAGCACGTGTGCACACTTCATACCTGCAGACACTGGGGTCGGGGCTGGTTGGGAGCCGAGCGGCATGAGGCAGCTTCCTTCCACTGCGGCCACGTTTCCCTGAGACTGACGTGCGGATGGTCCCACTCAAAAGATCGATGGGTGGTGTAGCCTAGGTGATAAAGCACCTAGACAGTGCTTTGCACATTCCAAGGGCTCATTAAATAGTATCTATTGTTTTAATAACTTCACAGATTCCTCATAGTCACTAATATGTACTTTAGCTGCCATGTAATCACATTAAATATTTAAAAATATACATCTGTTTGTTTTTTGCACGACAAACTCATTCATGTTGAAGACACGTAAACAGGTTTTAGGTTAAAATGGGATAGCCTTTCACTCTGGGGAACACAATCTGAAGATAATATTAGGCGTGCGTGTTCTCTCTCTCACCCCCCCCATGTGTACATGTACAGACACACACACACACAGAGTCTGAATACAGTTCTGAATATGGCCACTGCCACACGGAGTGGGCCTCTGTGGTGTCTCAATTGGACTGAAAACCAGAGTGTGCTCCCACTTCTGGGAACTGAGTAAACTCATGGAAAATAGACCTCCCTGTGCGTTTTAAATTTGCACTGTTTTGTAGCCTAAGCATTATTCCACAGAAAAGGCTATCAAATTGGGAATAAGCAATTCTTCAGCCCATGGAAACATCAAAAGCAGCAGCGACTTGCTGCCACAAGCTGACTCGGGACCCTCAAGGACAGGGCTGAGACTTTAAATCGTTACAGTGTTCAGCGTCACCTTTCACAGAGCAGCTCGTGGGTTTGAACCACTGACCTTGTGGTTCACACGGTCTAAATACTTCGGGCCCATGTTTGTGACAGTCCTACAGCTCTTGTGATGCTCTGAGGGCAAGTGGTTTCCCGAGTCACTTGGGAACAAGTCAAACACGAACCCACGAGGTGCGCTGTTCATTAAAGTTTATGTCATGGAAACGTTGCACGTGTTTTTCAGGCTGCAGAAGATGTCAACGTTACTTTTGAAGATCAACAAAAGATCAACAAATTTGCCCGCAATACGAGTAGAATCACAGAGCTAAAAGAAGAAATAGAAGTTAAAAAGGTATCTGCAATATTTCTCTTGAGACAAGATTCTTTTTGGTAGTTATCTTTTAAATAGCAACTGGCCTCATTGGCTGTATAACAAGCATGTGGGTTCTGCGGGGGCTCGTGGTTGAGGGACAGAGCCTGCTTCAGGGGGCAGGAGAGGCGGTTCAGGAGGCAGTGCTGGGCAGCAGACAGAGGCCCCAAGAGGTTTGGGCCTTGGCTGAGTTCCGGGAACGGGTCTCACTCCTCGACCTGGCTGGTGACGGAACCCTGCTGGTGAGAGTTGCCTGCAGGCTCCGCAACCTGAGGTGGTGTCACTATCACCCCCCTCAGCTGGCCTCTCCCCACCCAGCTCCCTCCAGCTCAGGTGCATTTGATGGGTGGGATCCAGGTCATTATCTGTGTCCCTCTCAGAGCAGGAGCGCCTGAGAAATGTGTTTTCTCGGTTGTGCGCTTATTTCCCTTCTGCCTCACCAACCAAATCCAACTGCCATTAAGAAGTTGCTGCCTCACAGCGACCCTCGCACAGAGTCGAACCGCCCCCGTGGGTTCCAAGGCGGCGAATCTCTGTAGGAGCAGCAAGCCCCGTCTTTCTCTCATGGAGCACTTGGGTGTTCACACTGCTGACCTTGTAAGTGACTTCACTGCCAAGGGTCCTTCTGTCCTGAAAGCATGCTGAAGATGCCCAGTCTCATCTTAAACATTGCTTGGGAGAGGCAGCTTACCATCTCCGAGATTGGTTGAGGGCAGCGTGTGCCGGTCCTTCCCGGGAAGCCCGGGTGGCCCTGCAGACAAGGGCGTGCCTATTGACAGCAAGGTCGGCAGGGGAACCAACTATCCCAACCAAGACCGGCCTGGTGATCTGCACAGGCTTGGGACACCCCGCGCAGTCCTCTCACACATGTGCACATGTTCCGTGCACCCGTGCACTCTGCCCACTTCAAGGGCTTTCTCTGAGAGCAGGTGTCCCTGCATGAGCATGGGCTTCAGCCCCTATTGGGACTTTCATTGCTCTTTGCTTTCGGGCCGATAGAAACAGCTCCAGAACCTCGAAGATGCCTGCGATGACATCCTTCTGGCGGAAGACGACTGTCTCATGATTCCCTATCAGGTAGGGGACGTCTTCATCAGCCACTCCCAAGAGGAGACGCAGGAGATGCTAGAAGATGCGAAGGTATGTCTGAGGCCATCTCCGGGAGGCTCATTTGAAAATAGGGATTTGCCCTGTGTGGAAAACCACGTCAGGGTTGAAGAAACGAGGCACTGGTCCGCCTCTGTTTTATGTGGCCCCACAGTGGCTCCCAGAGCACAGGCTGCTGCTGGCCCTGTGCAGAGAGCAGTTTCACGGCTCACTTGGGGTGAGGCACAGGAAGTCGTAAACACACTCTCTTTAGACAGAATGGCCTAGACGAGGAGAGAATGATGGCCTGCCAGCCCATGGCCCAGAGATGCTGGTGTAAGACCCATCCAGTTGACTCCAGTTCAGAGTGGCCCATGGGCAGCAGAAGAAACCACCTCCTGGGCCCACGTGGCCATGCCCGAGCCCATTGAGACCGCCACTGTGCCTGTTCACCTTGTCACGGCCCTTCCTCTTTTTGCTGACCCTTTACTCTGCCGGGCACGATGTCCTTCTGCAGGGACGACAGGTCCCTCCCAGTAGCATGTCTCAGTACATGGAGGGAAGTCTTACCATTCTCACGTCTAAGGACCCTTCTGGCTGTGCTTGCTCTCAGACAGCCACATTTGCAGTCCATGTTCCTTCCCGTGTTCCTCACCAGCCCCATAGTTCCAGTGCTTCCCTCTGACTCTGTCTGTCCACACATCTGAGGCGGTATTGAGAATATCATGGCTTGGGTCAGGCACGCCATAGACCTCAAAGTGACATACCTTTGCTTTTGAACATCTTAAAGAGGATTTTTTAGTATCTGACTCGCCCAGTACAGTCCGCCAATAGCTTTCTTGACCACCGTGTCCGTGGGTGTTGATCATGGATCCTTCCCACCCTCAGTCTTTGCTCTGTGTTTCACAGTGTGGCCAGCTGGCAGCAGGGCAGGTCTTTGTCTTTTTGTGGGAAGGGGATGACTTTGAGCTAGTCTGTCCTCTCTGGGGTTTCAGGGGACTTCCAGAGAGTTTCTGCAGAACAGCCCCCTGCTGCTGTCGCCCCAGTGCAGGGGCGGGTTGTGGGCTGTGAATGGAACCAGAGTGACCAGGTTGGACGCCTTGTGTGTGACCCGTGCATTTTCACACATCATGCATTCTCTTTCACCCTGTGGTCAGTTAGCTTTCTAGTTGAAGTATTACCATTCCATTGAATATCTATTTGCTTAACCAAGTATTTCCCAAGTTGTCAGGCCTGACCCCCAGAGGACACCGGAAAGGGGGTGGGGGGGGGTGCTAAAGCAGATACCTACAGCTGACCCTGGGCTCTTGGCTAGAGGACGGATGTCTTTTGCTGACATGGGCGAGAGGGTGCGTGCTCAGTCATGTTTTTCTGAAAGGTGGGTGGAAGGCCAAACGCATTTGAACCCCAGGGATTGATCAGACACCGCCGATGATGATGACAGCTCACACTGGCAGCATTTCATTCTGTCACACCCGGGGGCTGCTAAAAGTTGGGGGGAAAACCTACATGTTAATTTATTTTTCTCACCAACTTTTTGAATCCTCTTCCCCCATCTTTGGACAGGGTCACGTTGAGTCAGGGACAGCCAGATCATAGGACAGCAGCAGCCGATGGCTGAACCTCCGCCGCTCTCCTGCCTTCTCACCTTGCCTGCGAGGCGGAGCCAGTGTCGGTGGCATCCTCACCTCACGGCTTTCCTCCTCACTTGTGAACTGGGGCTGCTGAGCCATCTCCAGAGCTCTGTGTGTGTGTGTGCGCGTGCGCGCGTGCGTACGCACTCGCATGCAGGCCTAGGAGGCACCTGTGCAAACCATGGGCCCGATCACTGGCAGAGCAGCATGGCCAGTTTTTGGCCTCTTCTCTCTTGCTCCTGACACAAAGGGGCTGCTCTTCCTGGGGCTTGTTCTGTGTCGTATTTAGGATCCTAGCCCAGCAGGGGCTCTGGCGGTGGCCGTGGGCAGAGCTGTGCAGTCACAGTCCACAGAGCACACAGCCACCTCTTCCTGAGGCCTGGAAGCTAATTAACTCCTGGCCTCATTCTGGTCACAGGCCATTCGTTTAGATTAGTGGGGGCATCGTGCATTTTCCTGGGATTCCTGGTGGTGCCAGGTAACATGTTGAGCCCACCAGCCCCTCTGGAGAACCATGAAGCTGCCTTCTGCCGTGAAAAGTTACAGCCTCAGAAACAGGGTCACAGTGAGTCGGAATGGACTCGAGGCAGTGAAGTTGGGTGATGGACTTAGCGTTGCCTGTCATTTCTTAATGCCTTTTGTGGAAAGTTGGGAGAAGCTGGGTCAGAGACCCAACCTGTAATGGTTTTCCAGACTGTGTGTGTGTGTGTGTGTGTGTGTGTGTGTAATTTTTAAATTTCCTAAAGTAAGCGTACCGTACCAGACAGGGCAGAAAGAACTGCCTCGTAGGGTTTGGGCACAGACTGCTGCCTGCATTTCTGCCCTGGCAGTGGCCGCTGCATTTGACCCTCCTGGCCTTTCAGGTGAAGCTGTGCGTAGGGCTCCCATCTCTACAATCCCCAACCCAAGCCCCCTGCCCTTGAGTGGGTTCTGTCGCACAGCGACCCTGTCTGTATGGGGTTGTTCCTGATGTTGTGAGCCTGGGAGGAGCTGGTGGCCGCCTCCTCCTCATCGTCATCGGCTTCTTCCTGGTCGGCGGAGGAGGACTGGTGGGTCTGAACTGCTGAGCAGTTCAGTGAGCAGCCCAGTGCTTCACCCCTCGTGCCACCAAGGCCCCTTTGTAGAGATTCCTGTTAGGAGAAGGTGCTTGAGGAAGAGCTTCGTCGTCACTCCTGTAGGTTAGTCAGCAGACGCTGCAGGCAGAAGCGGGCTTGTCCTGGGAGGCGTCCTTGAATGTGGAGTCTGAGTGACAGTGGCTGCGCACAGACTTGTCTGGCTCTCCTTACAGCGCTCGGTGCCGGCTAGCCAAGTTCAGACGTCTCTTGACCTCCCCTCCGCTTCAGCCCCAGATGTTCAGACCTTCTCCAAGTGAAGGGCGTTAACTTGCCCTTTTTCTTTCTCCCTTCCCCAGAAAACCTTACAAGAAGAAATCGATGCCCTGGAATCCCGAGTGCAGTCCATCCAGCGGGTGCTAGCAGACCTGAAAGTTCAGTTATATGCAAAGTTTGGCAGTAACATAAACCTTGAAGCCGATGAAAGTTAAACGTTTTATAATACCTTTTCTTTTTTAATTTGTTTAATAAAACTGAATATTGTTTAAAATGATAATTTCCCTTCTTCAAATGATAATGGAAAGCAAAATGTTTTTTTAAATTTTTCATTTATTTAATGGAAACTTGCCTATTTTCACATGTCTTGCTTATTTATTTTATATTTTTAAGAGAAGACAGTATTCATCTATGTATTTTGCATAACGATTATATCAAGTCTAGGGGCTGTATGTTATGTTATTAAAGTCAGTTAAGCAATCTGTTTCCGTTTCCATATTTATCATTTAGAACATCGGTCCCAGGTGCCAGTTGGAAGAACACTGGTGCCTCATGGCTTATGTCTTCCTGCATCCAGGCTGCTGTTACCGGATGGTGGAGACCACCCCCTGCCATGCCCTTGGGGCATCACACAGCTGAGACGCCGTTACAGAGATGCGTGTGCCTTTTACTGAAGCGTGTATGCAACATCAGGAACACTGGTGGGATAGTGGATTACTCGTTGGTTGCTGACCACAGTCAGCAGTTCAAACCCACCCGCTGCTCTGGGGAGAAAGATGAGGCTTTCTCTGTAAAGAGTTAGAGTCTCAAAACCCCACAGGGGCAGGCTACTCTCCTGCAGGGTCTCTTGTGAGTCAGAAGTGACCTGATCGTAGCGGTCTTGGTCTGCAGTATACAAAGTAACACCTATTCTGTCTTTTATGTTAGACATTAACAGCAGTGACTGGTGTAAGTATAATTCCGCTGAGATTCCTACCAGCAGAACGTGAGGAGCGGCGGGTGGGATGCAGGGATGTGGTACAGGGACACCCACGAGAGGCGGAACCCGAAGGGCCCACCTTGTTTTCCTGGACCTCATCAGTTTCCACCATTGGCAGGAGGGAGGCACTTCTTACCTTTTTGTGCCTTTATTCCTGGGACCTCCTTGGCTTTCTGTCTGACAGGTTTCTGCCTTACCCAGCTTCCACCGTTCACCGGTTTTAGCACAATCGAAATTTTCCTTTAATGAGAACTTTTAGACTTCATTTTCCTCTTTTTAATTAATTTAGGTTTATATTGGCAAGGATGTGAAAGCTCAGTTGTTATAATTCTTTAAAGTAAGGCTTGTTTCTCTTTAATGTAAGGCTTGTTTCTCTTTTTTGTGGGCCTCGCTGCCTCTGGTGGTCGTGGGAGCCACTCTGTGCTGCTCCTGAGAGCCGCCACTGAATTTGAACCGACAAGCTTGTGGGCCACAGTCCCGCACTCAACCACTTAGGCCACTGTGGCTCAGCCCAAGGCTTGTTTCTTAAATAGAAGCATTTACCTCCCTTTTCCCCTTTTGGTATGTGGGAAACTGTGATTATGTTAGCTTTCCAGCAGGTGGCACTGAGAGGCCAAAATACTATTTAAAGGACCATAATAGAAAAAACCCGTCAGGATTAAATATCCATACTCTTGAAAGATGTTTTATCCTTCAAGACCAAACATCACGTGGATTATTTTGTCATCGTTAAATGTTTGCAAACAACACAATCAGACTTAAAAGACGCAGGGACACACGATCTGTAAAAACCTAAACCACTCTTGCTGCCAAGTCTCCCCAGATTCTCGAGGATGAGCCCTAGCAGGCCACGGTCCGTGTTCAGCTAGAGAAGCAAGACTGGAAAGTGAGTGCCACCCTGTAGGAAGTGGACAGATGTAATGGACTCATTTTGAGATCACCCAGGAAGAGACAGGCAGTGTCATAAGGTCAGGATCAGACTACCTTGCACCCTGGAATCCATGTCCCTGACCTCCCAAGTCAAGCTGCCGGCTAGCACTGGCCCTATGCAACCAAAACCCAGAGGTGCTATGTGGGCATCGGGCTCATGGTGGGGGTGGTGGAAGATGGCCCCCGGAGGGCAGGTAAAGGTTGAGCGGAGCCACTTAAACAGTGGACATTCCTCAGCCCTCAGTGCGGGGAAAGTGAGCTACACTTAACAAGCTGTCCTGTCAGTTCCGACTCCTAATGCCCCTGGGTGCCACAAAATAGACCCGTCCCACACCATCACAATGACTAGGTCTCAGCCCATGGCTGCAGCCACCGTGTCAGTCCATCGTGTGGGGGGCCTTCCTCTGTGTCAGCGCCCCTCTACTTCACCAAGCAGGGCGCCCTTCTCCAAGGCCTGGGCTCTTGATTACACGTCCAGAGTTTATGAGACAAAACCTCATCAATCCTCCTTGCTATTAAGGAACATTCTGACAATATTCTAGGACAAGATTTGCCCAGCACATTAGCATGGAAGCCTCACACCAGAAACAAAACATCTAACAAGTGAGGGAGGGAACACATTATTAACTTCACAGGTTGCTTTCTTCTCCCTCGGAATTGCTGGGGCATCAGAAACACTTGCTATTATGTCCTTTGTGTTTTCTCATCTTGGTTAGTACTTGCGGGAGAGGTAGAACTTGAACTTTGTGCCCCACTCCCTGCCCCACCCTTGCAGGGGCAATTCATGAACCCAGAGGGGCCATGTAGACATCTTTGACCTGGGTTTTTCAATGCATTTAATACTTATGAGAATCTTCATTTTTACACACAAACCTTACTTTTAACCACAGCCATTCCTGTTGTTTTTAAGGTAAACAGACCAAAGACCCTGCAGAACAAATCACACCCTTGGGTGGTGTGGCAGTCATGTGCTTATGTTAATTTTATGATTGAAATGTAGGGGTGGAGTCTAGCCTGTTAATCTGGAGATAGCCATTGAGTAACCAATGAGGCCTCTATGTGGGCATGGCTTTCTCCTGAGACTTCTGGGAAATCTCGAGATATTTCCTTCATGAAGATGAGAAGCTATCTTCCCCAGTGGTTGGGAATTAGTTCTCAGAGACGATGAATCACGGACAAGACAAGAAGGCAACATCTGAGAAGCTGGAGGAGCCAGCGGAGAGACCACATGGCTTTGCCCTGATGGAGTCAGACCTCTGAAGCTGGGGCAGCCACATGGAGACCTCTGCCAGCAATGAGTTGCTGTTGATTACCCTGAGCCCTGGAAGCGAGGAGCCATGTGGAGACCCCTGCCAGCGCCGGGATTCTGCACCCACTCACCTGTGACTTCGTGAGTCGGAAGGAGACTTTATAGATTGATTTCAGGCATATAGTTTAATATCGGAGTTATGGCTTTGAACCGGACTGGACTCAATATCCTGTTCCTCTTATATATAAGCCTTTTCCTTATATCTATATGTGTATCTTTGAAATTTGTTCCTCTAGTATACCTAGACTAACATAGGTGGACAGTATACTCTGTTAGTGTGGGGTTTTCATAAGGTAAAAAATAAACCCCTGAGGTCAAAGGGATCAGTTATCAGGCATCAAAGAACAACAAAAAATATCATTGTGTGCCGACTGCCCTGATATGATTGCAGGAGAAAAATGTGTGCATAAGCAAATATGTTGAAGAAAGCTGATGGTGCCCGGCTGTCAAAAAATAGTGTCTGGGATCTTACAGGCTTGAAGGTAAACAAGTGGCCATGTAGCTCAGAAGCATCAAATCCCACATGGAAGAAGCACACCAGCCTGTGTGACTACAAGGTGTTGTAGGGGTCAGGTATCAAGCATCAAAGAACTAAAACTTACTGTGATTGAGGGGGAGTATGTATTGGGGGCCCAAAGTCCATCTGTAGGTAACCGGACATCCGCTTACAGAAGGGTTGCCGGGAGATGTGAGCCAGTTAGGGTGCAATGTAGCAGTGATGAAACATACAACTTGCTTCTAGTTCTTCAATGCTTCTTCCCCCACTATCATGATCCAAATTCTATCTTACAAGTCCGACTAGACCAGAGGATGTACACTGGTACAGATAGGAACCGGAAACACAGGAAGTCCAGGACAGATGAACCTCTCAGGACCAGTGGTGAGAATGTCAATACTGGGAGGGTGGAGGGAAGGGGGGGAAGAAAGGATTGTAAGGATCTACATTTAACTTCCTCCCTGAGGTATGGACAATAGGGAAGTGGGTGAAGGGAGACATCAGATAATGTAAGATATGACAAAATAATAGTTTATAAGTTATCAAGGGTTCATGAAGGAGAGGGTCGTAGGGAGGGGTGGGAAAAAATGAGCTGATACCAAGGGCTTAAGTAGGAAGCAAATGTTTTGAAGATGATGATGGAAACAAATGTACAAAGGTGCTTGATATACAATGGATGTTTGTATGGATTGTGATGAGTTGTATAAGCCCCCAATAAAATGATTTAAACCTCCCCCCCCCAAAAAAAAAGTATAACCTCCTGAAAATCCACTGCCATTGAGTTGATTCTGACCCAGCCACAAGGGGGTACCCCTCTCCAAAAAGATTTTTTTCCCAAAGCTATGCATTCAATTTTTCCTACAAAATAAACCTCATTCAACTTTAAAATACTCTCCATGACACTTAACACATTTGTCCAATCTGCGATTCCATTCTTAGAAATAGTTCTCAAACTCATCTGTTTGGATAGCTGACAGCACTTCCCTTGTTTTTCTCTTCACCTCTTCTACCTCCTCAAACCACTGTCCACTCTGTTCCTCTTCACTGTGGAAACAAAAAGAAGCCTCATAGAACAAGGTCACCTGTGTCTGGAGCTTGGGGCAAGAGAGGCATGCTGACTTTTGTCCCAAACTGACACCCTGAGATGGTTGTGTAAGCAGATCCATTGTTGTGGTGGAAAAGCCAGTTCCCCGTCGGCCACAAACCAGGCCTTATTTGTTGTACACTGTTACACAATCTTCTCAGAAACTCTCAATAGAAAGCTTGATTAACAGTCTGACCTGGTGGAATGAACTCCAAATGTGCTGCAAGTCGACATTTCCAACCATTTGGGATGTTTAGAGTGAGGTTTGTCATCAATCGACATCTCACCTCTTTTGAAATGAGAAAACTACTCATACACTTGAGTTCCCCAGTGTATGCTGTGTTCAGCATCACAACAGATTCTGTGGAAATTTTCCCAAGCAGGAAACAAAATTTCACAGCTGCACGCTGTTCTCTTAAATCGGCCTTCACAAAAAAACTAGGTTCAAGCAAAACTGCTTTCATGTAAAAATTCACTGTGTTCAGATTGAACCTTCCCAGGTAACGCCACTAGGTGCACTAAGTCAGAGTGAGTTGTTTGATGCTTGCCTAGTGGGGGGAAGTGCACAGTTATTCATGGGAGCTGCCCACTTCATCTTGCTCCCTCAGAGAGCTTAGTGGGTTTCAATTGCTGACCATATAGTTGGCAGCCCAAGGCCTCGCCCGCAGCGCCACCAGGGCGCCTAAAGAGCACTGGAAGGAACTCTTAGGGATGGGTCTTATGCTACACGGTGCCACCATCTGGACTGTTTAAATGCTCCAATCTGACCGGTTATTTTCCATCTCCTCAACCACCACCACCCTCTCCAGGCCGTCAGAACACCAGCCAACAGCACTTCAGGCGAACAGAGGAAAGGAAGAAGTGTTCTATGGACTGGATGGGGTTTTGACTGCTCAGGGCAGGGAGCTTGAAGGGTTTTGACGAGAAACATTGACACCATGATGGGAGCAGTACTTACAGAAGACATGCTGGCAGCCGTGAGGTGGGCTATTACCACAGCGACACCAGGTGACTGCACTTCTGGTGCTTCTCGGAGCCAGTTGGCAGAAGAAAAGAAAGAAGAGGGAGGCTGGGACTTGGAGCGAAGGCAAAATGGATCGGGCTCGACAGTGATTTGAGAGCTGAAGGGAGAATGGAGAAACTGCAGCGCTCTTTTGTTCCGAGTGCAGCCCAAAAGACAGAGCTTCCCCGGCCTAGAGTTTAAAGGCCCTTGGAATGCATTTCTGTCACAAAATCGTGAGCCTGTGATCAATCATGCAGCCAGTCTGGCAGTCTCTGGACCGTGGTTCCCAAGGCGGTCTTCCTTGGCCACCCCACTAGACAAAGCTGGCTTCGCCAACCCACCTGGACGCTAGCCCATTATGCTACCCATTCATCCTGCTAAAGGAAGGCTGGCCTACCATGTATAGGAAGAGGATGGCAGGATGAACTTTGCCGCGGACACTGTTCCCTGGAGCTTGGGTGAGACCTGGGTGGTGTGGACGAGGGAGCAGGGCCAGTATGCAAGGTGAGCGGATCGGTGCTCATGGACTGAGAGAAGGGCCCTGGGGGCAGTTGGGAACCAACAATCACTCAGCAGGCAGGAAAACGAGACAATATCCTCTTGAAAAAGAGGGGTAGTCTCAGAGACCCACGGAGCTTTGACTCGGGAGGACGGTGCCGTCGGGTTGGGAGAGAGATGCTGGCCAGACCAAGGAGCCGAACCTTTGCTGTGCTGGGAAAATGTGAAATTATTCAGGATGGATTCTGAGGGAAGCACAGTCAGCTTGTGCTGGCCTTGCTTAGAGGGCACTTCATCTCTATCCAGAGTGTCTTTTTGGCAAGAGGCTCTGATTCTGTAGGAAGGTGCTGTGGGGTTGGGGGAGGGGCAGGTTCCAGCCAGACCTCAAAGCACAATCTCTGGGGTGGTGAAAAAATGCGGTGCCCACTGTGGGTGAGGAAGTAGGCAGACATCAGCCCCTGCTGACCTTGCTTCCAAGGCCCCTGACCTCGGGAAGGTCTGTTGGAAATCCGGCCTTCATGGCCTCCCGTGCTTGAAGCAGACACGAATCACCTGGGGCCCGATTCAGGTGCAACCTTGGTATCAGTGGCACCTGGGGAACTTGTGAGCAATGTCACCATCTCCACGGGATGAAACCTGCGTGCAAGGGCGGTGTCATCTACTAGACTTTGTCGACAAGAACCCCAAAGAAAAGCACCCAAAGTAAACCCAAACTCACTGCCCTCGAGTTGATTCCGACTCAAAGTGACCCTTGAGGACAGGGTAGAGCAGGCCCGGTGAGTTTCTGAGGCTGTGACTCATTATGGGAGTAGAAGGCCTCCCCTTTTGATCTTGAACTGGCTGGTGGGTTCCATCTGCTGACCTTGCCATTCACGGTCCCACCAATAACCACTCCTGGATCAGGAACACCTCCTGCTTTCAACAACTGTTCCCCAGACACGCTGGGCTGGGCCTGGGTCTTCACATGCCCCCCTGGGACATGCTGACTGAACAAAATTGTGTCTCTCAGGCTGTGGGGGAGAATGTCCACCCCCGGGAATTCCAGCCCACCGCAGAACCGTAGTGATGGAGACAGAGGCATGAGGGGTGCATGGTAGGGGAACCTAGCCACCTGGAGGAGGGAGCTGATGGTAAAAAGATTCTAGAAGCTGTGGTAAGAGAGTTGGTGATAGGGGGCAGGAGGGAAAGTGTCATCTAAGGCTGTGGCAGGACCAACAGAGGGCTTTTACTTATTTATATGTTTTATAGGAGGCACGGCGGGTTATACTTTAGCTAACCACAAGTCTAGCAGTTTGAAACCACCAGAAACTCCACAGGGCAAAGATGAGGCTGTCTACTCCCGGAAAGAGTGACCATCTCAGGAGCTGTTCCTCTGTCCTACAGGGCCACGAGGAGCCGAAATGGAGCGGATGACTGTGAGAGTGGTCAGAAGTAAAGCATAGACTCGCTATAACTACGTGCAAAGGCAGCAAGACAAGCATTAGATGCAAAGGAATTGAACAAAGCAAGAAACCAACAGACGTCCTGTGAGGAAAAGTGAGGAAAGCAAAAAAGTGGGTGGCAAGAACCTACAGTTCACCAGGATGTGCCTCCCGTGTCAAAGAGGAAGACAGACCACGAGCCCTGTCCCATTAGAAAGACCAATATACACCAACATCCCTGGAGAAGATACCATTTTTCCAGAAGACCAGATCCTGAGAAAAACCCAGTGAAACGAAACTAGAGAGACCTCCCCTTTGACTACTGACTTTTAGCCCCATAATGGACACTTGCTTTCACATGGGCTTTAGCGCCATGTTGGCTATTCAACGCCCCAGGCAGCTCAGCTCCAGCCCAGCACAAGAGGCAGCAAAAGGCTGGTGATGAACAGCCTCTGTCTGCCTGGCAGGCCTTCCATGCCAGGTGCCGTATGAGGAACCCCAGGAGAACCCCCACACTATGACCACCATCGCGATATAGAAGAGGACACAGAAGCCTAGGGCAACCAGGAATCTGCAGGGTCCCAAGGCCCTCCACAAGGGCACCAGCATCCCATCAGCAGCAGGCAAGGCCAAACCTCTGCCATCAGCCACTCCATCACCACCCAAGCCTGCAAATACAGTCTCTGCCAGCCGTGCCCAGATGGTTTCTGTGCCTACGGGACCATGACTGCCACAGACATAATTCCTGACATGTGACCCACTCCTCCCTCTGATCTTCACAACCACCCTGCAGTTTGGCATACCCCTGCAGTAAGGGGTAGCATTTGTCTGATGGAGTTCAATGAAATCTGTGCTAACACATACAGGTGGGCCAGAGCACGAGGAATTGCATACATACCTGCCTCAGGTGTGATCCCGTGGGGAAATGGTTGGACTGGAGCGCAGAACTTCCATTTGTTGGAAGCCGCTGATGCTTTCAAGCAACTCTTCCTGCCTCATTAAACCCCAAACCAAATCACTGCCCTTGTGTCAATTCCAACTCTACATAGGGTTTCTGAGATGGTCAATCTTTGGGGGAGCAGAGAACCTCAACTTTCTCCCATGGAGCACCTGGCAGGTTTAAACCACTGACCATGAGGCTAGCGCTTCAATGCTTAGCCAGCAAGGACACCAGGGCTCCTTCAGACAAACCACAAGAACCAGCCCATGATCCAGCAAGACCACTCCTGTTTATATATCTCATTGGCATCAGAGTTGAGGACTGTCAAAAGGCATTCCAGAACACTCATGGCAGCCTCTTCCCTAACAGTCAAGATGAGTGTGAATTATGGTCCTGGGGAAGAATATTGAGACACCATAGACCACCAAAAGAACCAATACATCTGTCCTGGAAGAGGTACTGCCAAAATGCTCCTTAGAGGCAAGGATGGTGAAGCTTGGTCTCATATATTTTGACATGTTGTCAGGAGAATTCAGTCCCTAGATATGTTAGACAGGGTTCTCTAGAGGAGCAGTTCTCAACCTGTGGGTCGTGACCCATTTGGGAGTCCAACAACCCTTTCACAGGGGTTGCCCGATTCATAACAGTAGTGAAATTACATTTATGAAGTAGCAACAAAGATAATTTTATAGTGTGTGTGTGGGGTCACTGTATGGGCCAGGGTCGGATGAGGCAGGTCCCTTGCACCCCTTTGCACCGGCCTCCCAAGAAGGAGATGAACAACCTGCTGGACTTTGTAACCCCTGCCTCTGGCATCTCATGTGCTCCCCCTCTGACATTCTGGGAAACAATTTTGTGAAACAAGATAATTGCTCATAGGTCATCTCCCAACCCAAATTTGCAAACGCAGCATGGGAAACTTCCCCTTTCTTTTGTTAGCCCACATGTTTGTAGCTCAGACCCGATATATGTCCTACCACCCCAATACCGGGTGGGGCTTCCCTGGCCTAACTCTTGGCCTCTGGACTGCCCAGGATCTCAAGATGCTCCTGTCTATCTGTCTGTCTCTTTCTCCGCTGTCCCTTCTCTTCCCCAAAGTCCTTCATTACCTCCAATAAAACCTATATGTTTTCATTTCATCCCTCACTAAGCTCTGTCTTCTTCCTGCGGCTCCGTCTCAACCTCTCAGTCACCACAACATGAGGACCTATATTAAAGGGTCACGGCATTAAGAAGGTTGAGAATCACTGCTCTAGAGAAACAAAACCAGGAATATGAACTGCTGGGACCAAGGTCAGGGAAGCTGGAGGCAGAGTCCTCCCCCAGGCAAGGCAGGCAGACTCTGCCTGCAGGCAGCAAGAAACAGGGTGGGTCAGCAACAGTCAATAACTTGGAAGGTTAGTGAAGTAGGCGCGTAAGGGGTATTGAACTCAAGCAACACAAGGTGATAGGATCCACCAGCTTCAAGCTCAAGCGATGTACACACCAGCAGCATGGTCAAGCAGGTCTCAAAGAAGCCTCAAGCCTCTTGTGACAAGATCCATGATCCACAGATTGCTGGGTCCACAGGTTGTGTAGCATACAGGTGGAGGCAGAGCATTATCTAAAGCAGCAGCACACTGGTCTGGTTACCAGAGAGCAAGAGAACAAGGAGCAGGCTTTACAGAATCATTTATCTCTTTGTTCTTCAATCAAACTGTGACCTGATTAATCCCACATATTTCTATTGGCCAGGTTGGCACAATAAACCTAACGACCGCACTGGAGAAGGACGTGATTCTTGGCAAAGTTGCAGGGTGGCGAAAAGCGGAAGATCTTAGCCAAGATGGAATGACACAGTGGCCACCGTCCATGGGCTCAAAGTTAAGAACAAGTGTGAGGATGTCAAAGGACCGGACAGTGTTTCATCTTTTGTACATGTAGTAGTTAGGAGTCAGAACCTGCTCAACATCAGCAGAGAGGACAAGTTCCCCACGTGGCCCAGAGGACTTGTGCTCCATACTAACTCACAGTTTGGCCCTTGAAAACTACTCTGTTGTACTGCAGAAGAAAGAGCTGAAGTCCTGTTTCTCATGATCAAAGTCAAGAAAGCATGAGGGGGAAATACTACTTTGAATCCACTTGGAGTTTTTTTCATGAGTTCAAAGGAACTCTAGCATGCCCAACAATAACCACTAAGCAAGATTCTCAGTGGGGCATACAATTATCATGCGAGACTAGTAACCAGAGATTTGGAAGTTCAATTCTACCCTGAAGATCCTTGGTGGAAAGTCCTGGTGATCTACTTCTTTTTTTTGTTTTTTTTTTGGGGGAGGTATCACTGCTCTCCGGTGGTGAGAGTAGGAGGCCTAACCCCATTGCTGGAATTGAACCTCTGTCCCAGTGGGCCGCAGTCCCGCGCACAACCACTACGCCACCGGGGCTCAGCCCGGTGATCTACTTCTTAAAGAGCATCCCTTGATAAGCCTATTTTTTCTCCAATGCATAAGGGCTGCCGGCACTTGGAGTTCCCTTCAGGGCAAAAGCTTCCTTTAATAAACCCAGGGTCTTGTAAGAAGGATGGGAGACTAGGTCATAAGAAAAAGAGACAACAACTCACTGCCATCAAGACAATTCTGACTCATGAAGCTTTGGTGGTGTACTGGATATGCATCGGACTGCTAGCTACGAGGTTAGCAGTTCTAAACTACCAGGCACTTCTTGAAAAATGAGGCTTACCACTCCCATAATGAGTGACCTCCTGTGGTAGTTACATAATCTATTGTCAATTTGAGACAAGAGTGGAGGGGTGGAGTTTAGCCTGTCAATCATGCCATAGAATGATGACCTCATTTGCAGGCACTAAAGGGATAAATAGCTTGCTGGAGGTGGGATACAGACACACTCCCTGTGAGACATTCCTGTTGTCAAGTCACATAGAACTACTCTAGAACCCTGGAGCTGAAGGAGCCAGGTGGAAACCCCTCCCAGCACTGAGATACTCTCTCTGCCACTGGATCCACAAGACTTTCCATCCATTGATCTGTGATCTACCTGCATTTGGCTTCGTTCCATGTGTTCTGTGAGTCTGAAGAGGATTTTATAGATTTGTATCGGGCATATTGGCTAATATTGGAGTTATGGACTTGTCTGGACTGGGCTGGGATGTTTTCTTAATATTCAATTGCTCTTGTAGATAAAGTTCTTTCTTATACATATATGAATCTCCCTGGATTTGTTTCTCTAGTCTACCCTAATACACCTCCATAATTCCCCCACTCCTCTATTATGGTAGAGGGGGAGGTTACCTTTTAATAATAATAATAGTCCTTTTTAGAACTTATTAAGTCCTAGTATTTAGAATCCTAATGGCATTGTCAGGGAAGCATTGGACTGCTAACTATAAGGGTAGTGGTTCAAACCTACCAACCATTCCAATGTAGAAAGTTGAGGCATTCTGTTCCTGTGGAAATTTAGTCTCAGAAATTCTCAGAAGCGCTACAGAGAGCCACTAGGAGTCATAATTGACTTGATGGAAGTGGTTTTGGGTTGTCTGTTTGGATTTGTGTTTGGATAAAGTTTGATCAGCAGCCCTGGCTGAGTAGTTGGTTAAGCTATGGACTGTTAACCACAAACAAGGTCGGCTGTTCAAACCTTCTAGCCACTCAAACAGAAGAGAGATGAGGCTGTCCACTCTTAAAATATTGACAGCCTTGAAAACCCGCAGGAGTACATCTTCTTTGCCCTACAGTGTCACTAGGGCTCGGAATCAACTTGTTAGGAGCGGCTTTCGTGGGTGCTGTTTGCTTGCTAATGGAAAGGCTTATAGTTTGAACCTACCCAGTGGTCCTCAGGAGAGAGTACTGGTAACCTGTTCAATGAATAGTGCAGCTTATGATACTCTAAGGAGCAGCTGCGCCTGGCTGTGAGACAGCACTGAGCAATGACAAGTGACAGGCTATGTTTGGCGTGTAGCACGAGCCTGAGCTAGTTCAACAGCCCAAACCCGGAGAAGAGCAGTCTCCTCAGCATCACTTTACAGAAGAGGAAACCAAGGCCCTGAGGGAGGAAGCTCCTTTCCCAAGATGACCCAGCTGGTTGAGGGCACAGCTGTGTCCCCTCACCACAGAGCAGCCTCCTTGCTTCCTGACCATGACAGGGCACACAAGACCCATTCCTCAGACTCCCCTGTGATGGGGGAGCAACAACCGTTCAGGCAGAAAGCCTTCATCCCGAGGCCTAGGGCATGGCCGGGCCTGGCTGCATCTTGTTTCTTTTGATTTGCCCTCTTCAAAAATGGAGACTCAGCAAGGTTGCTCCAGGCCACGGAGACAACGTTACCACCACATTTGTGCAGCTTGAGGGGGACGCTGTTGTGTGGCGGGTTCTACGTGGCTTACATAATTGACCTGAATCCTCCATCAGGTGGTGGTTGCCACGGGCCCCGGAGGAGTTTGCCTCCCTCAGTCCTTGCAGCTGTCAAACACAGACTATTGAAAATCCATTTTCCAAGTGCATTAGCACATGGACGAATGGGATGCAAGCAGTTCACGTGCTGGCTGCTCATCCGAGGATGGAAGGTTAGAGGTGCCTCTGGAGAAAGGCCTGGCAATCTTCCTCTGAAAAATCAGTGGACAGAATTCCCGCAGAGTTCAGCTCTACCCTGACTAGCACGGGGATGCCCGGATTTGGAGGCAACTAGTCCAGTGGAACTCATCTAAATAAAAAGAGATGGGTGGCATCAAATACCACAAAATACACATTTCCCAGGAAGTTTTAAATTGCCTATTTGCCAAGAAATGAAACTATTCTACAAGGTCTTTTAAAAAGTGCTGTGAGGAAGGGGGAAATTTTTTGTCCAACAACCGACATAGTATTTATCCATGGAGGTGGAAAAACTCTTAGCTCATAACTGGTGTTTGTAACCTTTCTATGGAGCTTTTTAAAAGCAGACAAATACACAGGAATGGGGAGCTGAAGCAATGCCCCAAACATGTTTTAAAAGTAGCATAGTACACATCAGGGTGCTTCCCCACCTTCCTTTTGTGTGTTTAATGACAACTGTATGGTTCTCAGGCCAATGGGAGAGTGTAAAATAGGGCTTAATTTAGACATAATAGCTGATATTAACATAAAACCAAGACACCACCAAGACAATAGCACACCTCCCTATGACATCAAGAGTGGAGGGCACACTTGCTCTAAAGACTAAGCAGTATGAGAGTAGATGCACATGGAACCAACAGAAAAGCTGTTGTACATGCAGAGAATGGGTAACCCAGCCTCACAGTTAGCTAATGCTTCCGGGGCTCACCAGGATGAAGGAGATCATCTTAGTTTGAACCAAGGTGTTTTCAGATCCAGGATGTGCTGCCCAGACCTAACCCAGATGTCTCCAATGGCCATCAAAGTTATGGAAGTGGATAAAGCCATAACGTGCAGTTCTATAACTCCCTCCTGCCTTCTCAACAGTCAGGTCACTTTATGGAGGATTGATTTCTAGGCTGCTTTTCATTTTAGGTAAACATTATGGTTGCTAGAGTGCTTGGGAGTCAGGGTGATAGTAGATACAGGACAGCACAGGAGGTGTCCTCATGCAAGGAGAAGGCCTCCCTTGGGCTTCAGCCAGTCATCACCACGTTGGAATGTGAATGAGAGTTGTTGGAGCTTCTCATTATTCAACAGAAAGCAGGACTTTTCTCTCTGTAAATCTCCCAATTTTTAAAAGTGGCCAAGTCATCTGAAGATTTAAAAGAGAAGAAGGAGAACTAAACAAATGGGTGACTGCTGGAGGCCCTGGTTCACAGTCCACCAATCCATAGCCTTTGTTTCAGAAGTGGTATAGTGGGCTATGCATTAGGTTGCTAACTGCAAGTTCAGTAGTTTGAAACCACCAGCTGCTCCATGGAGAGATAAAAGACCTACTACTCCAGAAAGACTCACAGTCTTGGCACCCCACAAGGTTTCCCTACGGGAAACCTATAGGTTGCTATGAGTTAGAAAAAAACTCAGAGGCAGTGACATCTAAGCTTTCAGAGGAATGAGAAATAAAAACAACAGTAGGAAACAGGGCTAACAAAAGACCTTGAATTACCAGTGAAAAACCCCATAATCTCTTCTTTCACTTAGAGCAATGGATCTCAACCTTCCTAATGCCACAACCCTTGAATATAGTTCCTCATGTTGTGGTGGCCCCCTGTGTTAGTTCGGGTAGACTAGAGAAACAAAATCATAGACATCCATATGGATATAAGGAAAAAGTTTATATACCAGAGGAATTGGACATGGAGAAAGCATCCCAGCCCAGTCCAGTTCAATGTCATAAGTCTCATATGCCCGATATCAGTCTATAAAGTCTCCTTCCAACTCACGAAGTCACAGGCCAGTGGGTGCAGAGTCCTGGCGCTGGCAGGGGTCTCCCCATGGCTCCACACTTCCAGGGCTCAGGGTCCATCAACAGCATCCAGTGGTGGTAGAAGCAACTCAGTGCTGGCAGGGGTCTCCATGTGGCTTCTCCAGCTTCAGAGGTCTGGCTCCATCATGGTAAGACCATGTGGCTTCTCCTCTGGCTCCTTCAGCTCCTTGGACGCTGCCATCTTCTCTTGTCCGTAATTCATCATCTCAGAGACTAACTCCCAACAACTGGGGAGATGGCCTCTCATCTCCATGAGGGAAATACCACGAGATTTCCCAGAAGTCTCAGGAGAAAGCCATGTCCACACAGGGGCCTGATTGGCTACTCAATGGCTATCTCCAGATTGACAGGCTAGACTCCACCCCTACATCTCAATCATGAAATTAACATAAGCACATGACCGTCACACCCCCCCAAGCATAAAATTATTTTCTTTGCTACTTTGAAACTGCAATTTTGCTACTGTTATGAATTAGTTGACCCCTGTGAAATGGTCATTCGGCCCCCAAAGGGGTTGCAATCCACAGGTTGAGAACTGTTGACTTAGAGCTTTACCTAAATCACATTATTAGACAGTAGGTTCTCTGCATTCAATCCAAAAGAATCGCTATTTCTTCAACCCGAAGGTGGGGAGGAGGGATAATAAAGGCATCATTTGCAGTGCCAGTATCTTGTTCAACTGTAAATTTTAGTTTATGCCTTACTTGGTTACCAGAATGGATTAAAGATGATTCCAATAAATTGCTCAAAAGGAAATCCATTTAATTAACAGAACACTAAATGAGGTCTTTGAAAAGACCATTAAAATGGGCAAACCATTGAACAGATTGGCAAGATGTAAAAACCAGAAGAGGCAAATGGCAAAATTCAGAAACAAAATTGGCAACATTATAACTCATCCAACAGAGAGAAAGCAAATCATATTTGACAATTATGAAAATTGTACTTCAACAAATTTGAAAAGTTTGATGAAAATGGATAAATCCTTAGAAACACATGACCAGCCCAAACAAATACAAGTAGAGGTAGAAAGTTTAAGGAGACCCATTATAAAAGAAGAGATAAATGATGTCATTGGAAGACTGCCAACAAAAAAATAGCCCATGACCAGATGGCTATATTGGAGAATTTAATCAACAGTCACAGAAAAGTTGTCACCAAATTCTATTCAATCTCTTTAAAAATATAGAAGACGAAGAAAAAGTTCCAAACTCTTTCTATGAAGCCAGGATAACTCTGATGCTCAGATCAGGAAAAACATTCTCTCATAAAAGAGAGAAAATTATAGACAAATATTCTTCATGAATGTAAATGCAAAAATTTCAATAAAATTCTCGTCTATCAGCTTCAGCAACATATCAAACAAATCATGCATCATTATCAAGGGGGTTTCATATAAGATGATTAGAAGGATGGTTCAATATTTGAAAACTAATCAATGAAAGTCATAACCTAAATAAAGGGAAATAATCAAATTATCATATCAGTTGATGCAGAGAAAGGCATTTAGCAAAATTAAACACCCTTTCCTGGCAAAAACTTTCAGTAAAATAGGGATAGAAGGGGAAATTTCTCGACTGAGTTAAGGATATATCTGTGAAACCAACAGTCAATATTATATTCAAGAGAGAAAAACTTGAAAGTCCACTATTTGAGAATAGGATTGAGACATGGTGCTAATTACCACACCTATTTTTTCAATATTGTACTGCAAGTCTTAGCTAGAGCAATAAGATAAGAAAGAGAAATACAAGGTATCCAAATAAGAAAGGAAATATAAAACTACCTCCACTTGCAGGTGACAAGATCCTACATATAAAGAAGACCCTAGAGATTACACACGCACACGCACACACGCGCGCACACACAACACAGTTGGAACTCTTAGAAGAATTCAGCCTTATTGCAAGATACTAGATCAACACACAAAACCAAATTTGACTCTTTTACACCCTCAAAGACTAGAAAAAGAAATCAAGAAAAAAAATACAATCTACAATAATTCCTCAATTGATAAAATCCTTAGGAATTAACCTTGCACACTGGACTGCTAACAAGGAGTTGGAAACCACCATCCACTTCACAGGCGAAAGATAGGCTTTTTACTTCTGTCAAGAGTCATCGTTTGGAAAACTTCCAGGGGCAGTTATACCCTGTCCTATAGAATTGCTCTGAATTGGAATGGATTCAATGACCGTAAATGAGTGAGGATCGTAAAAGACTTATCCAATGAAAATGATAAAGGAACATTCTAACAGACACAAATGAAAAGACATCCTTTGCTTATGGATTGGAAGATTTAACAGAGTGGAAATGTGAATCCTACTTAAAGCGATCTACAGATTTACTACAATAATGATACAAAATCCCAACACCATTCTTTACTGAAGCCAAACCAAATCAAAAACAATCAATCCAATGTCAACCAACTTAACGTGGAAAAGAAAGATCCCCTAACTAGCCAAAGCAGTATTGAACAGCAATAACAACAAAGCAGGAGGTCTCACACTTCCCACTATCAAAGCATACTAGACAGCCAGGGTGTTATTTTGGGTTCTCTAGAGCAGCACAACCAGTGATGCTTGTGTATGTATGTATGTAGAAAGAGATTTATGTCAAGAAAAGGCTAACACAGTTGCAGATGTGTGTAAGTCCTGTTCAGTTCATGTTAGTAGGTCCTATGTAAGCTGGAGGCTTTTCCTCTTTCATTAATCTATAAAGGATGACAGACAAGAAGCAGGAAGATGAAGCAATGTGCAGGAAGCTGTTGGATACAGAACTGAGTGAATCTGAGGTCTGCTGTTTGAACCTAAGGTCAGCAGTCCATTGATGGCTCCTGGAATCAGCAGGCAACATAACAGAAGGTCGACAAACCTAATGATGGATTCAAATCCAGCAGTAGAAGCCAGTCAGCTTCCCCCTAATATCAATCTATACTAAGAGTAGACCACACCTTGCATGAAACCCCCCTCAATTTTACCATGGCTGTGACCAGATTAAGGAGGTCTATTCTCTCCACATCTGCTTGCCTGCTTCACAGAAGATCTCGTTGTGGAGTTG
Organism: Nesogale talazaci; assembly: GCA_004026705.1. Lineage (NCBI taxonomy): Eukaryota > Metazoa > Chordata > Mammalia > Afrosoricida > Tenrecidae > Nesogale > Nesogale talazaci. The sequence continues at coordinate 29,684 of PVJH01006435.1, forward strand.
ACCACACTATCTATGTTAGATCATATCATGGGAAGATCCTGGCCCACGCACGTTGACATAAAACCTAACGAATTACCACAGGCACCATCACCAAAGAAGTCTTGCATTTGCTCAATGATGGATATACAGACCAGTGAAATAGGGTTGAGAATTCAGAATTAAGCCCAACCATCTCTATACAACTGGTTTTGACCAGGGATCCAATCCGTTCACGAGTCAGGAACAATCTCTTTTTATAAATGATAACAATGGGCCCCTGTACCACAGAATGAAATACTCTCTGGCCCTGCACCATCCTCACAAATGTCATGCGTAAGCCCATGGTTGTAGTCCTGTGTCAATGCCCCTATAAGTACATATCAGCACAAATATGTTGTACAGGTACCGATAATCACTGAAGACACAAATACAATCATTCTTCAGACATAACTGAACACCTTCCAGCACTGTTGAGTGTGAAGGCTTAGGGTCATTCGTTTCATGGGACAACTCGGTCAATTGGCAAAGCAAACTTAAACAAAACAAACAAGCAAACATGGTCTACGTCCTTACAAAGTGAGTAGCTCCTGGATCTCGAATGCTTGTGAGCAGCCACCTAAGTCGCAGCTACGGGTCTCAACTTGCCAGAAGTAGAACATGTAGAAGGCAGCCCAAAGCACCGAGTAGTCAAATCACACACCCACGACCTCATCAATCCTGAGACCAGAAAAATTGCCATCACCACCACTGAGGGGCCTCACAGCAGACAAAAGAATTGATTTGGTTAGAATGGGAGAAAAATAGGGAGCAGAGTGAAAGTCCTTATTATTTATTTAAGAGTAGTAGAGAGAGGGAGGGAGGATAGGAAAGGAGGGAGGGAGGGAGAGAGAGAGAGAGACTAGTGAACCGAGACTGTTGTCCTGAGCTATCTCATTTAACCTTAGAGCAGAACCTATCCTCTGTGATCGCTATTCAGTGGTCCAATAGAGCGACCCACAAAAAGAAGGACACTGCATGTAAGATCAATGTCCTTGAATGCCATCAGTCTGAGACCTCAGGTCAACAATTTCTCAAAAGGGAAGCTGAGAAAATCAGGCAACAGGGAGACTAGAGGACCTGAAAGGAAATGAAAAGAACACCATTAAAGAGAATGTGGGACTCTGTGATAAGTGTAACTATTGTCACCAAACGATTTGTGGAAATTGCCAAATGGGAACATAACTTGTTGTCCGAAAGTTCCCCCCCAAACTCAACAAAAACTATCTCTTTCAAAAGAAGGAAGCGATGTGTAAAGTTTCTTCAGTAGATGAGAGAGTCATGAACAGACTTTTAAAAAAATAGTAGTTAAGAAAACAGCTAAGCAAACTTAAATAATCACCAGAGAGAGTTTGCCAGTAAGTCTGTAAATCGAGATGTTATTAACCACAAGAGTTGCTCTTGGGCATCATAGGAAAACCATCTGCCATGCTCCATTTTTTATTGACACTGGGGAGAAACTAATAAAACTCTTCATATCTATTTAAATTTGGAAACCTATGTTCACTCTTTTTCAAACGTTGTGGACCAGTATATACCCATGGCAGCTCCTTTTCTAAAACTGCCTTTTTGCTGAAAAACTGAAGGCACTGGCACATTCTAGCATTTCCAAGTCTCTGTCCCAGAAGCCTATGAGAGGTGATGGGAACAAAGACAGTGAAGTTAAACACTTTTCACCAAGCAACAGTTTAGATTAATGAAGATTGTCTTGAGTTCTGCATGCTCTTAGAACTCGCAATATGGCATCAGATTGCCAGCTGCAGTGCCAAAGGCTTGGTGGGAAATTTAGAGGGAGCGAACTTATGTTAAAGAGTAAAGAACAATTTGGAAAAGAAGGACAGGGAAGGCTGAGCAACTTGAAGAATGTCATCAATGTCACTGAATTGTGCTTACAGAAACTGTTGATGTGTGTGTTTTCAACAACAACAAATGGAAATGTTTTACAAAAAGACATTTTGTTTTTGAAGGTGAGCCTATGGAGCCAGTTTGAAATGAAATATAGTTTAAAAATGTACTTCCTCTATCTTTCCAGGATTCCAGAACCAAATGGTAGAACTGGAAGGTGTCTCACACATAAAAACACCAAAGCCTACCCCACTGCCCTTGAGCGGATTCCAATTCATAGTGAGCAATGTGTTTCCAAGACTGTAAGTCTCCTCTGTCTCTCAGCCGTGGGATGGTGCCTTTCACACCATAGCCCTGGAAGAATTCTGTTGTATAACTGAGTGAACTTAGAAACAGATTCTTCCCCAGTTGAGTCTTCAGATGACATCTCAGCTCAGTTGACACTTTGATTACAGCCTTGTGAGAGACCATGAATCAGAGGATCGCACGAAGCTGACCCATTCTAACTTTGGAAAGTGGGAGAATAAGGATCCACACCTGCAAATTGTGTGGTGTAGTCTGCACTTCAAGTACTTCATTCTCCTGCTTCTAGAGAAATGAAAAATGGGATGATATATACAAATTCTATCCCTTGTCGGTCGGTAATTTCCTGTTGTGATAATTTACAGGTTGCTATGATATTGGGAGCGATATCACTAGTATCTGGGATACTGACAGTCCTTTGTTAGTGAAGCTTCCGTGGAGCTTCCAGATAGACTGTGAATTGTCACCTGCCAATTTTCTTCTGAAAATTAGCCACTGAAAATCCTATGGGCTGACCAGCTATCAACCGTCTGGAAGTTAGTGCAGAATTGGGATGCACTCTGCTCTATTTTACACAGGGTGACTATTAGGCAGAGTTTAGTTTAATGACAACCAGTTACCACAACATGTGTACAGTGCTTCTCCCTGATACATCCTAAATGCTCAACACGTGGTTTTCATGGTTTCATTACAGATGCACGGTGATTTGCTGACAGCAAGAGATCATGTACATAGCAAAGGTTTTCTGATGCTTTGATGAAAATAACCCAGATAATTCAGATGTTTCAGGAAAATTGCCAAGTCAACAAGGCTAGTGATTTTAAATCACTTAGATCTGAAGACATTAAGATATTTTTCTGTTGCCTAGGACTGCGGTACAGTTAATTACTTAAAATGGCTTTACCTAGCCACTGTAATTCCCTTATAATAATTGGGTGGAATGTGATTGATTGAATTATGTTCCTCTAAAAGATGTGTCAACTTGGCTAGGCCATGATTCCCAGTTTGGTGTGCTTGTCTTTCAACACATGATCTGATATAGTAATTATTCCCCATTCTGTGTTGTGTTGTCCAGTGTGGTCTTTATGCCTCTGGTTACGGTCCTGTTGTGGAGTGAATTTTTGGCTCATACATTAGTGAGAAGGGAATAGAGTGGGATGTACCTTGAGGTCCTTGAAACCTTACCTGAAGGTGTGACTCAAGTGACTACTTTTACTACCCTTATTCAAGTCACCACCCTTCTTATCTTTTCTGACCAAAGTCATGTTCTTCACGAGTCTCACCTTTTATCTTACAATAGATCAGGCAAGAGAAAAGTGAGCAGAGAAAGGGGGGCCTGACTATCACCAAGAAGAAGAGACAGGAACGGATCCTGTCCTTTAGACTCTGAGTTCAGGAACGGATCCTGTCCTTTAGACTCTGCGTTCCTGTGCTGGAACCTCTTAGACCTGGAGACTGAGCAGTAACACAGAAATGGCAAGAAGCAATGACAAAAAACCAATGCCAACAGAGGCATCAGAACCCAGAGACAAGCAGGAGATGATATTGTGAGGCATGAGAGAGAGAGAGAGAGAGAGAGAGAGAGAGATATGCAATTGGATGTGAGCTGTGCTGACAGAGTGCCTCCAGGCACTTATTGGAGCTAGGCTTGCTGACTCATGAAATGAGAAAGCTGAGCACCTTTGGGATGAGGCTTACTGGTGAAGTGGGCCACCCAGAGCCATTTGTTGGCAGAGCTAAAAGAGCGTGGTCACTCTGCTTTAAGGAGGGTGAGTGGGTGAGACCCAAGAGATTGAGATAGGAGTGCTTGCAGGCACAGCTGAGGAAAAGTTGTCCTAACAGAAGAAATGTATCCTGAGTCAATCCTGACTATGCATATAGCTTGTGCATTCTGTGTGACCACTCAAGCTCAGCTATGAGTGCAAATGGGAAGGACAGCTGCTGTCAGAAATGGTAGAAAGGATGGAGGGTGGAATCTTATCTGACCTTCACCTCATAGACATCAGCTCTGGGTGTTGCTGTGTTTTTGTATTTGTAAAATTTGAAAAACAGCTTTTTTCATCTAATTCACTCTATTAGTCTGGGTAGACTAGAGAAACAAATTCATAGACATGCATATGGATATAAGGGAAAGGTTTATATACAAGAGGAATGGAACATTGAGAAAGCATCCCAACCCAGTCCAGTCCAAAGTCATAAGTCCAATATTAGCCCATATGTCCGATCCCAGTCTATACAGTCTCCTTCTGACTCATGAAGCATGTGCAGCAGAGGCGTCCTGGCACTGGCAGGGGTCTCCCCAGGGCTCCTCATTTCCAGGGTTCAGGGTCCATCAGCAGTAGCCAATGGCAGTGGGAGCATCTCAGTACTGGCAGGGGTCTCTGTGTGGCTTCTTTGGCCCCAGAGGTCTAGTTTCATCAGGGCAAACCCCTGTGGCTTCTCCTCTGGCTCCCCCATTCTCCAGGAATCAGAATCAATCAGCATGCTCATCTTGTCAGTAGACCAACTCCAAGAGACTGAGAGTGAAGCTTCTCTTCTCCAATTGGGAAATACCACGAGATTTCCCAGAAATCTCAGGAGAAAGCCAGGCCCACTCAGAGACCTCATTGACTGCTCATTGTCTATCTCCAGACTGACAAGTTCATTCCTGGACTCCCAATCATGAAATTGACATGAGTACATGACTGCCACATTCACACATCTTATTTTTAATGATATTAAAAAGGCCAGGCAACCATCACCACACCCAATTTTAAAACATTTGCTTCTGTCTTTTACTCCTGATTATTAGCTCCCTCTTTCTCCCCAACCTTCTCGGCCACAATTCTGTTGTTGTTGTTGCTGTGTCCTACTGAGTCAGTTCCAACCCATCAGGTCCCCATAAACCACAGAACGAAACACTGCCTGGCCTTGTGCCATTGTTTCTATGCTTGAGCTAACTGTTGCAGCTACTGTGTCAACCCATCTCCTTGAGGACCTTCCTCTTTTCCCCTGAACATCCCTCCACTTTACCAAACCTGATGTCCTTCTTTAGAGACTGGTCTCTCCATAACCCTAAGAAACTATTAATCCAGTTGCTGTCTCCAGAGATTTCCTTATCCTGGATTTCATATAAAGAAAAGAAAACAAAACAGAAACTCAACAACAACATAAAACAGAGAAAAAGATCAATCAAAAAGAAAGCAGAAAATATTAAAAACTAGAACAAATCTGAAATGAGTCAAAAGGGAGAGCAAATGAGAACCTACCTCCCTCTGCCTGAATTCACTTTTCAGTGCTCTCTGTCTGAGAGCAAGGTCAGGCGGTTGCAGTTGACAATGTGAAGTTAGAAACCCCCAAACCCAACTCATTGCCATTGAGTCAATTCCTTTTTGTGTGTGTGTTTTGTGGGCATCTGCCTGCTGGTGGGAGTAGGAGGCCCAGCCTTGCTCCTGGAGAGCTGCTGCTAGATTTAAACCGCCAACCCTGAGGGCTGCAGTCCTGCACCCAACCACTATGCCACTGCGGTTCAGCCTGCCATTGAGTCAATTCCAACTCAGATTGTCTCTATAGGACAAGGTACAAACGCCCCTGTGGATTTTTGAGACAATAAACATTTATAAGATTAGAAGGTCTTCTCTTTCTCTGGTAGAGATTACGGTGGTTTTGAACTAACTTTACAGTCAGCAACCCAACCTTTTAATTCACCTTGACACCAGGTCGAGTACCTCTGTGGTCACCTCAGTTATATAGTGATACAAAAGCAAAAAAAAAAAAAAGAAGCAACCAGCCAACAACTCCTTCTCTTCCATTAAGAATGAAGAATGACATGACATGACATGGAAGGTTCAGTGGCAGGTTGGCTCTGGGTATTGCTGGGTCATGATTCAAGAGTGTTATTAGAATTTGTTTCTCCTGCTTCCTGCTGTGTTGGTCTTCTCCTTAGAATCCATGCACTGAGTCTCACACCTCAAATCATCATGGAGGAATGGCTTCAGAAGGTACCATCGTCACATCTTTCAAGATTCAAGCCCACAGAGAAGGACAGTGTTCCTGTGTTTGTCTGTATGGACATCAGAGATCCATTCAGATTGAACTGGCTTAGGGTGCCTGTCCATCTCTGGCCTGTATCAGAATGGTGTGGAATTTGACTGGTCAGGGCTGAGTCCTTTGCCTCACCTCCTGGAGCTATAGGGGAAACCCTGTTTAGACCCCATGAATTGAAAGGATGGATTGGGGGGGGATTTTATCCACAGCAGTAGGGATTGATTAGTTGCTCTTGAGGAGGGAGTCAGGGTTTTCTATTCCCATAAAGAGTTACAGTGCAGGAAACTCACAGTGGGGCAGTTTAACCTTGACCCACAAGGTCACTATGAGTTGGCATGAACTCAATGACAGTGATTTGGGGTTGCGTCTTGCGTGGGAATTGAGGTCAGGAAGAAGTGAATGCTCTCTGTAGAAGTTTTGAAGTGTCTCCACATATTAATCAACCACCAGTTCATTTTAGGGAAATGTAGGAGACGAGCATCACTTTGATTCTGGCTTCTTCGACTTGGGTAATCTCTTTGATCACTCTCTTTGCAAGTGGGCTCTCTTGTCCAGCTCTCCATTGACCATCGTTTATCCTCAAAACCCTTCCTTTTGTTTTATAAATGTGCAAATTAAGAACTGATGACTTCTTCTGAGAGCAGGCCTGCTGCTGAAAGGCAGGCCTTGATAACGACCTTAGTTTTCTTGTTTGACAGCTCTTCTAGGCCTCTATTTCTATCTCATTTGAAGCAAGTGAAATGTGAGATCAACTCTTGGCATTGTGAGGAAGTGATGGCCTTGCAAATTGTCATCACATTGGAAACCAATTCCATGGCCAACCACACCGGCATCTTCTCAGAGCATCACAGGACCAGATTGAGACATCTTTGCTATCACATAAAGGGTCTATTTACCTCTTGTGTTAGTTTATGTCTCTGTAACAAATCACCATGAGATCTAGCAGCCAGAAAAAGCAGACATTTGTCATCTCAGAGTGTCTGTGGATCAAGAATTTGGAAGCCACTCCCTGGGTACCTGTAACTCAGGGTGTCCCAAGACTGTGATTGAGACCATGCTAGGTCTAGGGATCTCAACCCAAGGACCTCCTGGGGATCTTCTAAGCTCACTATGTGGCCAGTGCCAATTCTGAGAAGATCTGTTTTCAGGCTTACACCCCTGGTTCTCTTCACCTGTCTGCCTGACAACCTGGCACCTGCCTTCAGAGCAAGCCATGCCAAAGATGATAAAGCAATACCCAGTGCAGAAGTCACAAACCTTTTTGTAACCCAGTTTCAGAAATGACACCCCATCCTTTTGACCATGTTCTGCCTATTACAAGTAAGCTACTAGGCCTAACTTGAAATATTAGAAGATTTTTTTTTTTTTTAATTTTTTTTTTTTTTTTTGGGCATCACTGCTCTCCGGTGGTGGGAGTAGGAGGCCCAGCCCCACTGCTGGAATTGAACCTCCGTCCCAGTGGGCCGCAGTCCCGCGCACAACCACTACGCCACCGGGGCTCAGCCCAGAAATATTAGAAGATTTTAAAAGAGACCAGGCTTGCTGTCTGAGTGAAGAGCGGTGGGGACTCTCTTTCTTACCTGAGACTGTGGTCCTTGCCCTTTAGGTTTGGAACTGAACTCAACCCTGTGCTCAGAGGAGGCACAGAGCCTGGAAACATAGGGAGGAAGTGAAGCAAGTGATGATTCATCAAAAGGATTACGATGGATGGACTGCAACCCAATGTGCATGGCAATTTGAATGGTCTGTACTGTACAGCTTCACCTAATTCATCAAAAGTTAAATATGACATATTCTCATTTATATAACATACCCAGAATAGGTACGTATCTTGAAGTAAAAGTTTATTTGTGGTTGCCAGGGGTGGGTGGGCCTGCTAATGCACTGAGCTGCAATCCACAGGATTGGCAGTTCATAACCATCAGCTACTCTTCTGAAGAAAGACAGGGCTTTCTATGCCTATAATATGTTAAATTCTTGGAAACCCACTGTATTAGACTGGGTAGCCGAGAGAAGCAGATCCAGTGACACTCATATGTGTGTAAGAGAGAGCTTTATATCAAAGAGCAATTGTATATTGAGGAAACATCTCAGTCCAGTCTAGATCAAATCCATAAATCTGATTTGTCCATTGTGAGTTGTGGCAGTCACCTAATCTGGTGTCAATTTGAGGATTAAGAGTGTAGGGGTGGAGTCTAGCCTGTCAATTTGGAATAGTCAATGAGATCTCTGTGTGGGCAGGCTTTCTCCTGGGAAACCTGGGAAACCTGGGTGTATTTCCCCCTTGTAGGTGAGAGACTTACTACTCAGTCCCTTGGAGACACTCTATGGACAAGACACAAGACTGACTCCCTGTGAGACATCCCGAAGGAGAAGACACATGGGCTTACCCTGATGGAACCAGACCTCGGAAGCCAGAAAAGTCACATAGAGACTCCTGCCAGTGCTGAGATGCTTGAGAAGCCACAGAGAGGGCTCTGTCAGCCCTGACATGCTCTTATCACCACTGGATACACAAGACTCTGCACCCATTGCCTGTGATTGTCCTGCTGTCATTGCATGTGCCTCATGAATCTGAAGAAGACTTTGCAGACTGGTATCAGACATAGGGGCTAATATAAAACTTGTGGGCTTGGATTGGATTGGGTTGGGGTGCTTTCTCAATGTTCTATTCCTCTTGTCTATAAACCTCTCCCTTATATACATGTGTGTTGATGAATTTGTTTCTCTAGTCTACCTGGACTAACACACTAGTCTATAAATTCCTCTTTAGCTTGTTAATATGGAGATAGCTAATGAGATCTCTGTGTGGGCATGCCTTCTTCTGAGACTTATGCAGCACAGGTTATGATACCAAATGAAAGAAGATCAGAGGCTGGTGGGTGAAAAGTCTTGTGGATCCTTTGGCATTGGAAGCATCTCAGTCTTGGCAGAGAGAGAGAGAGAAAGAGAGAGAGAGAGAAAGAGAGAGAGAGAGAGAGAGAGAGAGAGAGAGAGAGAGAGAGAATGGGGTCAGCCTAGGGAGAAAGAGAGGAAGTTCCCAGAATCTTTATGAAAAGGTCATACCCACAAGGAGGCATCATCAGGCTGTGACCTTATTGGCAGGCTAGATTCTACCCCTTCAGTCTATTTATCAAGTTGACAAGAACTTATGTAACTACTATCCTCACTTGGACTATTTTACTCTGCCTTATAGGGTTGCTGTGAATAAGCACCGATTCTATGGCAATGAGTGCTTTTGGAGGGACCGGCAGGAAGCAGGGAGGAGAGCAGCCAATGCTTAGAGGACACTGAGCTTCTGCTGCGTGTGGCAGAGAAATCTGGGAGTGCTTTAACTTGATGTTTGAACAACATGATGAACTTACTTGGTGTCACGGAGCTGTCAACGTAAACCATTCTCAAATTTCTCTGCCACCTGCCTGCTTATCATACAGTAGTGCAAGTTTTGTTGCATATGTATGGACCACCAGAAAGACAAAGAAAGAAAAAAGAAAAGAACTATGGGGAAAGTCCAATTTACACGGAAGGAGAAAGTATTATCTGAAGAGAAGAATACCAGGAGATAAATGTTATTGGGGACCATCTTAGAAGACTGCCTACCATACCTCTATCCCAGGAAGACGAAGGATGGTTTCATTTCTCAGGCAAACACAGACCCTAGCCTACCTGTTGAGAGTTGACTGTACAGTCAGGTGGTTTTCAATAGAGATTTTCTCCTTTTTCTTCTTTTTGAGTTTACAACTGGGATGGAGTAAAAAGTTGGAGTAAAAAGAAAGGTCCAAGCCAGCTTCATTACTTATTTCATCTTAGAAGTCTTTTTAATGTGTGGTGACTTAGATACATGTCCAAGGAAGGGGAACACCACAAGCAAAGTGGTGACACCATTTACCGAAGCAATGCCTAGCACATCTTTGTAGAGACAACCTCTCGTGGAGACAAACGGGAAGGAAGCAATCCCCAGAAGCATGTCTCCCTGCAACAGAAGCTACACCCTCAAGCTCAGACTCCTGTGTGTGCTTACTATGGAACATCCACTTCCAGAGACGGAAAACACTGGCAGGGGTCCTCAAACTTTTTAAACAGAGGTCCAGCTCCCTGTCCCTCAGGCCGTTGGAGGGCTGGACTATAGTTAAAAAGAAAATAAAACAAAAAATCCCAACTATGAACAAGTTCACTGCAGACCTGGGAGGAGCCGGCTGGGAGGAGCAGGACAGCAGCGGCAGCAAAAGCACCTGGCGGGATGGATAAATGTCCTCGGCGGCACGTAGTTTGAGGACATCTGGAAAGGCACCGGTATATGGCATCTGTGCCACCTACCCCCTGAAGCCTGCGAACGTGGTTTTGACTTTATTCAAAGTCCGACCTTTCTCATAAAGGCAGGGGAAACTCCAGCTGCAAACGTTCCTCATGCCTCTCTGTGCCTGAAGTTAGACAGCAGGCTCCCCTTTCTACCCAGGAGCGCGCCTTCCCTTTGACCGAGGGAAATCACCAGGCCCAGGGAAATAATAGCATTGCATTTCCCCCTCTTGCCGGGCTACAAACTTCTCTAAAGGTTGCTGGAAATGTCATAATGGCTTTGTTTTCTGAAAAGTAATTTTCCTGTCGGCTTGGTTTGTTCCTTTGAGAGACCATGCCGTTAGTCCAGGGCAACTTCTTGAAAGTGCATCAAAGCGTATGCGGCGGCCGAGTGTCCGTCCTCGCACTACCTTCCAAGGGCGCTATGGTGCACTTCAAGGCTTGTTTCGAGGGCACTAATTATTCATAAAGGGTGGCGAGATTGCTTTATTTTATCCTGCTAATGAAGTACATTAAAGTTTAAGGGGAGCCCTTTACCAGTGTTTGAAATGCCAAAAAGGATAAAAAAAAAAGGAGCTTAGGAAATGAAAAGTCATTTCTAGCTGAAATGGGAAGGATCCTTCTTTCTTGCATGTTTGAAAGAAGAAAAAGAAGGCTGGCCACACTTAGATATGCTAACAGAGAGGGCCAGAGAGAAGATGAAAGGAAGGGGAGACATACTGGGGGTGGGGTGGGTTTGATCAAAGTTTCTCTGGCATCAACGGTCACAAGGTCCATTAAAAAAAATCCCAGGAATAAGCAGGACAGGAAGGGAACTCCAAGGGTTTAAAACACGTCTCCACTGACGATGGAGGATCATGAAGGAAAAAAGGAAAAACTGCCCCAAATCAAATGTTTTTTATTTGTATGTTAAGTATTCACTGATGGAAGCTCATGAGATGTCCTCATGTTTTATTCTGGGCATGAGTTACACAAGAATCAATGATTATAGAATTTGTAAACAAGACATTGGAAAGTACACAGACTGCCTAATGTCATTGATTCTAGGTCCAAAAGGGAGAAAGATGTTCCCTTGATTTGTGGGACATATTGAATTAAGACCAGAGAAGAGAGAAAAAAAGGCAGTCATTGCATTTATCTTTGGACGGTAAAGGTATACTGAGGAGAGAGAAAATTGAAAAGTAGAGGAAGAGAGAGAAGACATATATGTGAAAAGCAGTCTGCCCATAAACAGCCATTGCTGAAATTCAATTGATTATCTCATTTGTTTTCCCCAAGTGGATATCTTCCAGACACAGAATTCATTTAAAGTCAGATAAATACGGCATGCAAAGAATCTATATATGTGTGTTCTTTGGCTGAAACCATCTGTAAACTAAACAATAATCCCAGAGCCATGAAAGAAAATAAAACAAGCCAGGAAATATAAACCACTCATGTACCATCCTCTATTTGGGTACTTGGACTGAAGTTTTCTCAGGACTTTAAACTTAGAGAGGGGTTTAAGTGCCTCTATAGAACCACTTGTCTAATTGGATATCTAGGAATGCAATGAGGACTTCTTTTTTTAGATGACTTCTTAAAGCATACATTAATCCAGGAAGATGAAAAAGGGGAAAAAATCCTTAAAAGTTATTTGTAATTAGAATGAATGAGATTTTCTACCTCCTCTTGGAATGGATAATGAGCTTGTTAGCTCAGTTCCTCATTGCCTGTGTTTTTATCTGCCTTTTAAATCTTCCACATTATCTGCTCTTTACTTTACTAAAGGTAATCACTGCTTTATTAATCACTGCTTTATTAATCACTGCTCTGCTAGCCACACTTGGGCTTGTACTCACATGATTTGGACTGTAAAGTACACCAATTAAGGTTCAAATTTGGACTGCTTGACATGCTCTCCCTTGGCTTCCGCCTGTTGAAATGTCACCAGTGGTCACCGAGGGTTGTGTGGGCCAGAAGCTTGGAGAAAGGACATCTGAAGACGTTCCTCCCCACCACCCCCACCCCATTCCCTCCTGTAATGTACCCTCAGGTGTTCTGATCAGCCATGAGGAGTTCTCATCGCTTAATTATAGAGCTTGGTTCTCTTCAAGAACATTAGCAACAACAAAAGTTCTTGAAACACTGCTCATTTGTGTATCCGGTTCATTTTTTTTTAGAGCTGGTGAGATAAGCTCATTTTGTGGTGAATCATTCTTTTGTTTCCAAAAAGCATTTTGTCGTTAGGTGCCCACATACCGCCTGCTCCTGTCCCATCTTCCCAATTGTTCTTGTGTTTGAGCCCAGTGTTGCTTCCATCACGTTGAGGGTCTTCCTCTTTTTCACTGCGCCTCCACTTTACCAAACATGGTATCCTTTCCCAGGGACTGGTCTCTCCTGACAACTAGCCTCTTTAGTTTGTTAAAGAGCAGTTTGGCTATACTTCTTCCAAGACCTGCTTATTCTTTGGGCGGTTCATGGTGCTTCAATCTTCTTAGCTAAAATGCATTGATTTTTCTTCGGTCTTCCCTATTAAATGAAAGCAACTTTCACATGCTTTACCGGGTGATTGAAAGATCATGGCTAGGATCAGGTGTCACTTCGTCCTCAACCAACCCCTTAAAGTTTTTCAACATTAAAAAAAAAGTCTTGGGCAACAGATCCACCTCATGCGCGACCCTTTCCCCATCTCTTGACCGCAGCTTCCATGTATATTGATTGTGAATCCAAGCAAGACCAAGATCTTTGACCTCAGTCTTTGATCCATTTGTGACGATGTTCCCTCTTGGACCGAGTAAGAGGTCTTTGGTTTTCTTTACCGTGAGTGGTCATCCAGACTGGAGACTGCCATCCTTGATCTTCATCCGCAAGTGCTTCAAGTTCTCCCCATCTTCAGCAAGCCAGGTTGTGTCTCCAACATGGCGAAGGTGTGAACGCATCTTTCTCCAATCCTGATAAGGCATACTTCTCCGTCTAATTCAGTGTCTCTGAATATGGGTTCAGCATACAAATCGAATAAGTATGATGAAAAGCTACCATCTCGACACACACCTTTTCTGTGTTCTGTTCATACAAACGACCTCCTGATCCATAGACGCTTCCACATGAACGCAAGGAAGTGTTATGGAATGATCATTCTTCTTAAAGAAAGACTCATGAAAACGAATTGGATGTTGAGAAGCTTAGACAAAGTAAACCCATGATCGGAAACATGTCCTTGAAATGTTCCCTTAAAATGTCACTAGATTTTAAAGAATGATGGTTACATGAATCCATGCAGCTGGTCCATAGGAAGAGGCAGAAGCTACTGAGAACTAAATCCTGAAACTTCTTTTCATTTCTCTTCCTCCACACCTTTTCTAGCATCGTTCAATGCAAGTTAGATTCCAATACACTGATTTGTATCTGCAGCCCCCATCTTTCTTCTGAGCTCCAAAATTGGACTTAATTGCATACTCTATATCTTTGGACAGTTTAATATAATTTATAATATCCAAGTCTGAACTGCAGATTGCAGTTTCAGCTGTCTATGGGTATTAGGCCCCCCAACATCATTTCCAATACCAAGTCCTGGGATTCTACCCTCGAATCAGCATGGGAAAACTTGCATTTCTTAAGAGTTTTCATGCTTGGAAAAATCCACTAAAAAGCTGAGGTAAATACTATTATGGTACACCCTCATTGGTGTACTATTACTATTATGTACCATAATACTATTATGGTACATCTCTCAATTCCCCCAATACTCAACTCATGTCCAGTCTTGTTTCCCTTCTTTCCAGTTTTCTTCATCTCTCCATCCTTGTTTATTTCACAGCAAATCCCAGCGACCACATCATTTCTTCTGTGCATCTTTCCTTAAACTTAAAAAAACAGCAACCCATGAACACACACCACTATCTCCTTTTTAAAAAACAGATTCTTTGTATCATCACATATCTCATCTGGAGTTACACTTCAGAGTGAACATGAGTTCATGAGGTTTTTTTTGTTTTGTTTTGTTTTGCTCTTTACAGAGTGTGGTTTATCTAATCAGGGTTGAAAGAAGATCCATGTATTGGTCTGTGGGACCCTCACCTCTGTATGGACCTAGCTTTCCTCACAGGGGTCCCGCCATCTGCTTTTCTGCTTCTTTACCACTCTCAGACAAGGAAACCCAAGAACTGTGGGTGCTTCCAGGATAAGCTGTCCAAACAGAACAAATGTTCCATTGGTTGCTACTGAACCTTTGTCCTCCTTAATTTTCCTGGTCCTTCATCTCCATGTAGTTCAATGAAACTAGAGTGGTGCAGACAGATGGTCTGGGTGGGTGGTTATTTTAACTTCCTGTCTAAGCAGTTGTCATCAGTTCCAACTCCTTTTCCTCCCTCTCAACTTCCCCAAATGATGTCACAACTGACCAGCAGATCTTAGCAAACCCAAGGGACTCTCTTGGGCTGATTTCTGAGAAATAAAGTACATGAAGACAATATCAGAATTTCAGACCTTTCCTAGGCAACTGAACCTACTCAAGAGTTCTCTGATCAATGGTCACTTTGTAAGTTATAGTAATAGAAGACAAATAATGATAAATCAGAGAATATTGATTACACTGCAGACCATCAAAGGAACGAACAAATCTGACTTGGAGGAAGTGTGTCTATGATGCTCCTTAGAAGTGAAGATGGCAAGACTGTGACTCACGTGCTTTAGATAGGTTATCGGAAAGTTAGTCCCTGTGGTAGTTACATAATTTAATGTCAATTTGGGACTTTAGAGGATTAAGAGTGAAGGGTTGGAGTGTAGTCTGTCAATGAGGTCATAGCAGTGAGGTCTCTGTGTAAGCGTGGCCTTCTCCTGAGAATTCTGGGAAATCTGGTATTTCCTCTTTGACGATGGGAGACACCCATCTCTCTGCTCACTCCCTGGGAGGCATTGCAGCTCATAAGACACATGGAACTATGCTAGTGCCCTGAGCTGGAGAAGCCACATGGGCCTACCCTGATGCAACCAGGCTTCGGAACCTGGAGAAGCCATGTAGAGTCCGCTGCTTACAATGCTACTGGATCCAGAAATCTTCCAATCCACTGTCCTGTAATCTTTCTACATTTGGCACCTGAGTTAGTCCGGACAGACTAGAGGAACAAATTTCAGAGACATGCATATAGGCATAAGGAAAGGGTTTCTATACAAAAGAAATGTGACCCTCAGAAGGCATCCCAATCCAGTCCAGTGCAAAGTCATAAGTCCAGTCATAACCCATATGCCTGAAATCAGTCTATAAAGTCTGCTTCTGATTCAGGAAGTCACAGGTCAGTGGGTACAGAATTCTGGAGCTGGCAGGGGTCTCCCCATGGCTCCTCACTTCCAGGGCTCAGGTCCATCAACAGCATGCCACTCCAGCTTCAGAGGTCTGTCTTCATCAGGGCAAAGCCATGTGGTCTCTCCGCTGGCTCCTCCAACTTCTCCAATGCTGCCAGCTTGCCTGTGATTAATCATCTCTGAAACTAACTCCCAATAACTGGGGAAGATAGCTTCTCATCTTCACAAGGGAAATACCACGAGATTTCCCAGGAGTCTCAGGTGAAAGCCATGCCCACACAGAGGCCTCATCAGCTACTCAATGGCTTTCTCCTGATTAACAGGCCAGACTTCACCCCTACATTTCAATTATAAAATTAACATAAGCACATAACTGCCACAGCACCATTGCATGTGTTTTGTGAATCTGAAGAGGACTTTATAGACTAGTATCAGACATATGAGCTAAAATCAGAAAAATGGACTCGATCTGGACTGGGCTGAGATGTTTTGTCAATATTCAACTGCTATTGTCTATAAAGCTCTTTCCCATACACACATGAATTTCTATGAATTTGTTTCTCTAGTCCACACAGACAAACATCAAACAAACAAAAAACCCCAAACAGACTGCTGTTGAATTGATTCTGACTCATAGAGAATCTACAGCACAGAGTAGAATGGTTCCTTGGATTTCAAGATCATAGATGATTCAAAGACCAGAAAGCCTTCTTTTTGGATTGGCTGATGAGTTTGAATTTCAGACTCTGTGGTTACCCACCCAATGCTTAACCAAATGTGTCACCAGGGCTCTTTGGAGAAAGACGCCATGCTTGGCAAAGTAGAGGGGCAGCAATAAAGAGGACTGCCCAGGAGATGGATTGACGCATTGGCTCCAACAGTGGGCTCACACAAGTTCATGCTGTGGGGATGGCACAGGACAGAGAAGCAGTTCCTTCTGTCACCCATGGGGTAGGATGGACTCTATGGCCTCTCACAAAAGTCATAACAAGAACAGCAGCAATGAAAAGGCCTGGTGCCCTTTGTCAGGTCAGACCACTTTTCAAAGCTGACCTCACTGGCTCTCACCATCAGCCTTTTCTAGTAGTTGTCGATAGACCTGTTTTGCTGATGAGAGAAATTAGAACCAATCATTTAAAAATACACAGAAGGAAATAGCCACAGTCAGTGCCATTTCAACAATTGCTTCTTGTCATGTCTGTGGCATGAGTGGCATTCTGGAAGGTGGGCGGTCACTCTTACTATCTTTTTGGACATATTCCAAGACCATTAACCTCAATGTCTCAAGAGAAACAGTCCTGCCTTCCTACCCCTTCCTACTCCTGGGAGTCACTAATAAGCCTTGGCTGTATGTGTTTGCTTATTTCACATAAGCGAGATCACACAGTACTTATCATTCTGTGACTTAGTTTGTGCAGCAAGACATTTTTTTCAAGCTGCATTGTTGGGTAAATGTTGCACTGCTAGCTAGTTCAAACCTACCAACCCTCGATCCATGAAAGAAAGATAAGGCTTGGAAATCTTATATAAGGTCACTACGAGTGGATAGGACAGATGGTGCCACAATGATTTTGAGTTGGGCTTTGATCTGCAAGGTTACCAGTGAGAAACCACTAGCCACTCCTTGGGAGAAAGATGGGACTTTCTACTCCCCTAAAGAGGTATAACCTCAGATACTCACAAGCACAGTTCTACCTTGTCCTGTTGGGTCAGTCGGTGTTAATATCAACTTGATGGCAGTGAGTGAGATGAGTGGAAAGCAATCGGATGGCAGTGGGGTTTCCCATGTCAGCGCATGTATTAGAATGTCATTGCTTTTTATGATTCAATCCTATTCCTTAGAGGGGTCTCAGGGAGGGGATAAACTAATTAGGTATAGTATAGCAATGATTAAACATACAACATTCCTCTAGTTCTTCAATGCTTCCTCCTTCCCACTGTCATGACCCCAGTTCCATCTTACAAGTCTGGCTAGACCAGAGGATATACACTGATAGGAGCCAGAAACAGGGAATCTAGGACAGATGATCCCTTCAGAACCAGTGATTAGAGTGGCAATACCAGGAGGGAGGCTGGGGTAGAAAGGGGGAACCGATTATAAAGATCTACATATAGCCTCCTCCCTTGGGTATGGTCAATGGGGACATGGGTGAATGGAAACATCAGACAGTGTAAGATATGACAGAGTGATAATAATTTATAAATTATCAAGGATTCATAAATTATCATAAATTTATAAATTATCAAGGGGGATAGTGGGGAGGAAGGGGCAAAAAAGAGGAGTCAATGCTAAGGGTTTAGATAGAAAGCAAATGTTATGAGAATGATGAGGACAGTGGATGTACATATGTGCTTGGCACACAATTTATGTGTAGATTATGAAAAGAGTTGTATGAGTCCGCAATAAAAAGAGTAAAAATAAAGCTATATAGCCTCAGAAAGCCTAACAGGGTCCATTTTGAGTTGGAGTAGGCAAAATGGCAGTGGGTTTGTTTTGATTCAAGGAAAGTAGAAATTTTAACTCATCTGTTGCAATTATCTTAACTGTATACATATGTTTATGTAAACTTCAGTGTGCATAATAAATTTCACAATGAAATATTAAAATTTAATATTTAAGAGCCTAATTTAATGTGGAATTATAGAATTTTCAGAATCATCTATTTGACCTTTCTAGTAAATATCTCAAACTTAAAAAAACAAGAAGGTTGGACTTTGAATTAGCAGAACCAAAGGAAAACCGATGCACCGATACTATGGTATAGTGATGCCCCCCGCCAAACAAACAAACAAACAAACAAAAAATAAAATAAACTATGGTACAGTGAAGAATATGGAAAGTAGCATAGACTTGCAAAAGAACAAATATCCTTGTCTTGGGCAAAGTTAGAATGTCTCCTTGGAGGTCAGCATGGTGGGACTTTATCTCCTATCCTTTGGACAGGTTGTCAGGAAGGACAGTCCCTGGAGAGGGATAGCATGCTTGGTCAAAGAGGATAAAGGAGGAAGCGCCCCGGGGAGATGGATCAACACAGTGACTGCGACAGTGGCCTCAAGCATGGCAGGGTGGTGAGGATGGCCCAGGACCAGGCAGTGTTTTGTTCTTCTGTGCACAGACTCACTATGAGTTGGAACCAGCACGATGGCACCTCTCCACCACAACTCCACCTTCAGCTTCCCACAGATGCTTGTCTGCTCACAGGAGATCCCTTCATGGAGTTGATTACATTGGGTTAGACCACATTATGGGGAGAGGCCTTAACTGCCCGACTACTGAGAATTCTGGTCCAGTCAAGTCGACACAAAACCCTTCTCTCCTGAGAGCCAAACCTTTAGCCCCTGTGCCATTAGCTCTCCTTGGGTAGAGAGCAGCCTGACCTCAACTCTCAGCAAGGCTTGGGGCTGAGAAACTCCGTCTGAATACAAGAATGAACTCAGAGAGGGTGTATGACAGATTTTGGACAATGAATCTCAAACTATAGACTAGGTGACGCCTCTAAAAGAATGATTCATGAAAGATACACTTCCACTTAGCTTCTAAAACCCAGCTCCAGCATCCAACTCTCCTGGATGCCTTTCTCATGCCTTCAGGCTACTTAAGTTTTTTGTTTATTTATTTTTTTAAAATCCTGCCTTGGCTTTTCAGAACTTTCTTTCTCATAATTTCCCTCATGTACATTATTGCTCAAGAAATGTAAAATCAGCCCAAGGACCTCATCATGAGGGTATATTTATATAATATATACATTTATTATGATATACCACATACATTTATATATCTATATACCTTTCTCTTTTCCCCCTAAAAATCTATAGGATATATTTCAAAGTTAAAAAAAAGAAAATCCCAATCTGTGCATTTTCCTTGGCTTTGTGGTTAGGAGATGGCATTTACATCATGTGCGAGTCCCACCTAAGGATTCACCCAGCTGTTAACGAAAGGTAAGCTTTTTCTGAGGCACCGAAGCCTCTTGAGGAAGTTTCTGTTTTCTCTTGTTCTTGCACCCACATTCTTTTATTTTTCAATGCCAGGTTTACTGAAACATACTTCATATGCAGGAACATTCACTCTTTTTAAAGGCGGGCTTATTGCCATGGAGTCTATTTCACCTCACAGGAACTTTCCAGGGCAGAGGAGAAGGCCTCGCTCATGGGGTTTCCTAGACTCGCCTCTTTGGGGAGTCAGACCGCCAACAATACCTTGCACCCATGGAGCAGGGTGGCTGGTGAGGTGAGTTCCAAGCTCCATTTTCCATCAGCAGTTGACCTATTCACACACCAGGGCTCTCTTTTGCTTATGTATTTAGTTAAGATCATTTTATTCAGACTCATACAGCTTGTATCACAATACATACATGCATGCACAGTGTCAAATACATTTGTTGCCATATCATTTTCTTTCTTTTATAAAATCTTTTTATTGGGGGCCTGTACAACTCTTATCACAATCCATCCATTCATTGTGTCAAGCATATTTGTACATTTTTTTGTTGCCACCATCATTCTCAAAACATTTTCTTTCTATTGGAGTCCTTGGTATCAGCTTCTAATTTTTCCCTTCCCCCATGAACCCTTGATAATTAATTAATTATTATTGTTTTTTCATGATTTACAGACTGATGTCTCCCTTTTCTGTTGTCTCTCCCCCAGAGACAATACTCTCATTATTGGTCCTGAGGGATTTATCTGTCCTGGATTACCTGTGTTTTCATCTCTTATCTGTACCCATGTACATGCTCTGGTCTAGCTGGATTTGTAAGGTAGAATTGGGATCATGATAAGAAGAAGCATTAAAGGACTAGAGGGAAGTTGTTTGCTTCATCAGTGCCATACTGCACCCCAACTGAATCGCCTCTTCCTTGTAACCATTCTGTAAGGGGATGTCCAATTGTCTACAGAGGGGTTTGAGATCTCCACTCTGCACTTGCCCTCATTCACATTGATATGATTTTTTTTGGTCTGGGTCTTTGATGCCTAATATTTGATCCCATAGACACCTCATGATCACATAAGCTGGGGTGCTTCATCCATGTGAACTTTGTTGCTTCTCAGCTAGAAGGATGCTTGTTTGTTTTCAAACCTTGAACCCCATAAGCTCTATCTTTTGATAGCCAGGCACCATCAGCTTTCTTCACCACATTTGCTTATGTAACCATTTTGTCTATAGTGATCTTTGTTGGGAAGGTGAGTATTATGGAATGCCAGGCTATTAGAACAAAGTGTTCTTGTGTTGAGAGAGTACTTGAATAGAGGTCCAATGTCTGTCTGATACCCTGATACTTAACAAATATATGTCTCCACAGGTCTCTCTTTTAGATGTAAAGTCTTGTGATTTGTTAAGACAAATGGATGTAGTAGTGTAACCACAGTAAAACACACACAGCCAAGTGAACACATGCCAAGCACACAAATGGGCAAAAAGAAATGTTTTGCTTTTTACCTCATGCTTCAATTTCCTTTTTTAAAATAAGAAGCTTGCATTATTTTTATAAGAATGTTTTTTCTGGTGTATTCAAGTATAATTCCCATAGTAAAAGTTACTCTTTCCAGATGTATCATTTTAAGTGTTGTGATAAATGTGCACAATGAATTGTATTTTAGCCATCATAGTCATTGTAAAAACCATTTCTGTCATATCTCAAAATTTCTTCCTGTAGTCCACACCCCTCCCCCAATCAACCCAAATCCAAACCCACTGCCAGCGAATTGATTCCACCCTGTAGTGACTGTCCAGGACAGAGTAGAACTGCCCCCTTGGGTTTCCAAGGCTGTCATCTTTACAGAAGTCCTTTCAAGGCCCTATCTCTCTCCTGCAAAATGGTTGGTTAGCAAGCAAGCACTTTAACCCTTCCCATGCTGCCAGCTCCTGGAAACCCCTGAACTACATTTGGGACTTTTCTAGAATCCCATGTGACAGAATCATCCAGAGTCTGGTGCTTTTGAATTTGACTTCTTTCAGTTTCGAGTCTTATCCATGTTGTGGCATGGATCAGTAGCTTGCTATAATAGCTCATTGAATGCTTGTACCATAGTTTGCTCATAGCTGCCCAGTTGGTGGACATTTGGGCACCTTCCAGCTTCTGGAGATGATGAAGAAAGGTTCAGTAGATATTCACATACAAGGTTGCCTGTAGATATATATTTCCACTTTTTCTGAAGCAGTTATAGGAGTGGAATTGCTTGGACTCAGAGTTAAACCCACCAGTAACTCTAATGGAGAAAGATGTGACTGTCTGCTCCTGTAGAAATATACAGTTTCACAAACACTGTGAATTGGGATTAACGTAAAAGCAGTGTTGTTGTTGTTGTTGTTTAGATGGGAAAGACACAGTGCAAGGTGTAAGTTCAGCTCTCCTTTTTCATACGGGGGTGGCCAGTTGTGCCAACAACAATGCTTTGTTCGTTGAATCACCTTTGCACCATTGTAATATCAACTGACCATCTCTACGTGAATTTACAAGGAGGCCTAGTGGAGTAGAGATTGTACGTTAAGCTGAAAACCACAAGGTCAGTAGTTTGAAATAACCAGTGGCTCCATGGTAGAAAAATGAGGCTTTCTACTCCCATATAGAGCTACAGTCTCGGATCCCCCAGGGGCAGGTCTCCTGTGACCAATAGGATTGCAATGAATCGGCATAGACTTCATGGCAGTGAGTTTGGTTTTGGTTCTGGTGTGGATTTATTTCTGATGCTCTTGTCTCTGTTCATAGCATCTTTTGAATTTATCTTCTTTTCTACTCACCCCCTGCTTGTCTGGAGTCAATTCTGACTCATAGCAACAGCTCCAGTGTATTTCTAAGACTGCCAGATCTTTTCCGTGCAATATAGGTTAATGCAGCTTTACAGCTGCCTCCTGCTTACATCCGACCGACCCATGGACTGGAACTAAACTGGACTAACACACTTCTACAACGATGTGAGCTCATTCTTGATACAGATCTTTAAAAAATATATACACATACATATACAAGTGTCACTGGTTTTGCTTCTCTAGAGGATCCAGCTTAAATTGTTCTCTAAATTCCTCATTGGGGCTGAGCCCCGATGGCATAAGTGGTTGAGTGCGGGAATGCGGCCTGTGGGCTTGGCAGTTCAAATCCAGTGGCAGCTCTCAGGAGCAGCGCTGGGTGGCTCCCACGACCATCAGAGGGCAGTGATGTCCCCAAAACAAAAAAAAAATATTCCTCATTAGACAGTAAGATCTTTAAAGATAGAGATTTTTCCTTTGAGCTTTGTGACCCAGCACTGGGCAAGTGTGAGTTCCAGAGAGCATGCTCCATGAAGGCATACAAAAGAATGAATGAATGAGCATATGCACAACTCACTGAATTATCTTCAAACCTTGCTAAGATCAATTGTCTGTATATGTGTGAGTTTACAAGAATTTCTGGTGGTTATAGATTGGGCTGATAACCCCAAAGTCAGCAGTTCAAAGCCACCAGCCACCCTTTGGGAGAATGATAGGGTTTCCAACCTCTGGGAAGAGTTACAGTCTCAGAAACCCCCAGTGATATTTCTACCCTGTTTTGTCGGGTCATTATGAGTTGGCTTTTTGGCAGCTCTGCCATATCCTTCTCTAAGTTGAAGACTGCCAATGACAGAGGCAATAATATGATGTGATCTGAACACAACGGATGTCCCCATCAAGACCGGAGGAAGCTCTGTGCCTAGGAAAGCACATCACTGGCATAACTTAGGCTGACTCCTGGTCACCT
Organism: Nesogale talazaci; assembly: GCA_004026705.1. Classification (NCBI taxonomy): domain Eukaryota; kingdom Metazoa; phylum Chordata; class Mammalia; order Afrosoricida; family Tenrecidae; genus Nesogale; species Nesogale talazaci. The sequence goes on from PVJH01006435.1 coordinate 53,167, forward strand.
TTGCTGTTTAGATGCTGCTCTGTGACCATCCCTACAAGGACCCTTACAGGCTGTGCATGCTCTGGAGGTCTCAACCAGAGAGGAGGTAATTTCCAGCATCATGTGGGGGAAACGAAGGTATGAAGACAAAAGGTTAGTTACCAGATGTTAAAGAATGCCAGGGCAGGAGCGGGAGGAGTTGGCGGAATTGCTGGCATTCATGTTGCTGTTGTTGGGCAGAGCCAAGGCTCAGGAGTTGGCAAAGAAGATTAAGCAGCAGGTGATGAGGTGTATGGGAGGTAGCGCAGCACATCCTACTGGCTCAAGGTGACCTTTCTTTTCTTCCCATTTTTAAAGGACAGTCACTTACGCTCTAGTTAAAACTGGCTGCAGAAAAGGAGGTTAACAGTTAAAAGTGGACCTCCTCCAAGCTTCCCTGCTTCCTTGGGGAGAATGAATAAGGTTGTCTTTGTTTGATTCCTGTGAATTTTTTTTTTTTTTTAGGGAATACACAACTATCTATCACTGATGTCCACATGGTAGCCAATTTCTTTTTCCTGCCCCCCTCAGGGAGTCTAGACTTATAGCCAAGTCTTTCCAAAGTCTCACATGTCTCAGGAAGCTCATCACATTATTTCACCTTAATTGACAAATCACTTCATCAATTCTTTTTAGCTGAGAATGAAATTAATCCAGGGAAATGTAGCTTGTGTTCATTCCTTTACTTTGACTTCTTATTGGGGATGAGGTGAAGGTTTACAGAGCAGAACAGTTGTCCATTCCACAGTCCACACACATAGGGGTTGTTATCATTGATTGCAGCCCTCACAAGGTAGCAGCACGTGTCTCACTTCTTCCTTGTGTTTCCTGTCTCCATCCCTCCTTTTAAAATAATCCTTCTGAAATTTACCTTTGGACAAAAATTGCCCTTTTGATTTCAAACGATTGGTTATTCTAAGGCATGTGTGCTCTGCTCGTGTTATTTCCCCCTGATAGGTCTGTCCATTGTTTGACTGAAAATCAATTGTTTTAAATGACAGATGACAGTCCACATCCAGAGAATCTGACAGGATCTCTCTGCGTGCGAACTCAGTATTGGGTTTCTGAAAGCTCCTCAGAAGTGTCAATCGTACAGTCAACACAAAAGGCAACTGATTCACAACCTCAGTTGCAATAGAGTCACTTTCTTTTCTTAAAACATGACTGCCTAGGCCTCATACTTGGGGACTCAGATGAAATTGTTTTGGAGTGGTGCCAAGGAAGGGGTACTCTTTTTTTTTTCACCCAGACCTCCCCAGGCACAGTGAGTGTTGAAAATCCTTGCTGCAAGAAATTTCTGCAATCAATGCTAGTGTGACACATCAAGTGGGCGAGGATGCCTGTCAGGGTTCATATGAAAGGAAGTCAAGACCCTTGACAAAGATGTGTTGTTATTCAGGAGAAGCGTCACTGCTGACTGCCATCAAGTTAGCCTGATTCGGTCCACCCTATTTAGCAAACAATGCCCAGCCATACATCATCCTCACAGTCCATTCTCATTCCTATGGGTGGGTGCACGGTTTTCACTTGCAGACCCATAGGGGTTCCTAGGGCTGATTTTTGGAACTAGGAAGCCTCGCCTTTCTTCCTCCTCCATCTTAGTCTGCACGACCTGAGGGACCCTGCTCAGATGAATAACAAGCTATTTAAAGGCCACTCAGAATGGATGTGATGGCAGTGATCTTAGAGTTAGTTTTTTTTTTTTTTTTTGGTAGTCAAAGGAGATCAGTGACCACAGTATGGATAATCCCTGGAAACATCATGCTAAGCCAAATGACAGATACTGCATGCATTCCCTTCTATGAAATATGCAAATAGAAACAAAAGCTTATTAGTGCTACCACGGGTGGGAAGGGAAAGGAGAGTTTTTGCATGGGAAAAAGTGAGATTCTATCTGTGGGGGTGGAATGATTTGAAATAGTATCGTAAGAAGGGAGTCACCGCTCACTAAACCGATCTTTTAAAAAAAGACTTTTATTGGGACTCTTACATTTCTTATCACAATCCATACATTCTTCCAATGTGTCAAGCATGTTTGCACATATGCTCTCATCATTATTTTCAAAGCATTCTCTTCCCAATTGAGCCCCTGATCTCAGCTCCCCATTTCTTCCCTCCCTCCCCCACTTGCCCTCCCTCATGAACCCTTGATAAGTTATACATTAATTTTTCCACATCTTACGTTGTTGTCCGTCGCCCCTCGCACACTTTTCTATTATTCACTCCTCTGGGATGGGGTTCTAAGCTAGTCCTTGTCAGTGATCTATTTTTTTTAAATCGTGCTGAAATGGAACAAAATGTTTTGAAAATATTTTTCCTTGTTTGACTGATAAGCATTTATAGTTTTACACACATTTATATATGTCAGCACTTCTTGCACACTTTGTAATGAGAGAATTTCTACACATTCTCACCCACACGTGTTAATTTCTGCTTTTCTGACACTAGTTGTCCTACCGAGTGTGACTTTTCTGGGCCTGTTCCCAAATAGTAATGTCAGGCATTTTGGGTTAAACATTGGACTGTGGACCATAAGACCTGTTTAAACCCACCAGCTATTCTCCAGGAGAAAGACAAGTGTGAAATCATTTATCTTGAGTTTGTCATTCCTGGTGTAGTGAAACAGGAATAACGATCTGATTCAAATTGGTCAATATCACTCTATTTCAGCCCAACTAATACCCAGGATATTGATCTTTATGCACTCTCCTTTATTTCTTGAAACTCCTAGTCTTTTCAGATTTTGTTTTGTACATTCCATGTTCTGTTTATTAATGAGTGTGGAAAGGGGATTCTTGTCCTCAGCACCTGAATGTCCCAGAGTGTTTCTCTGTCCACATCATTGCAGGTGACCCTGCTTTGAGGAGACAGTGCCTTCCAGTTGTATATGCAGGGGCTCCTC
>PVJH01006435.1:56186-101983 GCA_004026705.1 Nesogale talazaci
CCCATGGAAACAGAAGTCAGGCAATCAGAAATCATATTACATTGGCCAGGGGAGGGTGTGTGTGTGGGGGTGGGGTGGGGTGGTGGTGGTGGTGGGTGGATGGGTGGGTGTGGGTGGGTGTAGGTGAGGACTTGTCTAGCATTCTGAAAAAGCAAAGATGTCACTCTGAAGATCGAGGTGCACCTGACCCAAGCCATGGTATTTTCAGTTGCATTGAAAAGCTGGACAATGAAAAGGAAGACGGATGACGAATGGATGCGTTGGAATTTTGTCGTTGCCAGAGGATACTGAATATGCCAATGGACTGACAAATGAATGAATAAATCTTTCTTCCATGAAGAACAACCAGAAGGCTTTTTAGATGCGAGGATGGTGAGTAAGACCGTGTCTCATGGACTTTGGGCATGTGCTCAGGAGGGCCTGGTCCCACGGTCAATAAAAAGAGGGATGGGGGGAAGTGATCACATTGAGTTGAGGTATAGCAGTGATTGTACAGAACTGGACCGGGCAGTGCTACTTGCTTTGTACATATGGTCACTACGAGTGAGAACCAACCCAGGGCCAGATAACAGCAGCAACATAGTAATAGATCTTTTGATGTGCTTACTGCCTGTTTGCTTGTCTCCTGTGAAGAAAGGTCCATGCCAGCTCTTTGCCCATCCCAAAATTAGAATTTTGTTGCTGAGTTGTAAAAATTCTTCATCTATTCTGAAGATTAAAGCTTATTAGATATATGACTCTGAAATATTTCCTCCCATCCTATAACTTCTCTCTTTACCTTCTGGATAAATCCCTTTGATTACCCCCAATTTTTTTATTTTGATGAAATAAAATTCACCTATATTTTTAATTTAAAATGTGCTTCTGATGTTTTAGCTAAGAATTAATTGCCAAAATAAAGGTCCTGAAGTGGTATTCTGGTATTTTCTTCATCTTCATTCATCTTCTTTTTTTCTAAAGCACTTAAAACATTTAATTTATCTCTGCATTTAAATCATTGTATTGGAAACTCTTACAGATATTATAATAATCCACAATTCAATCAAATCAAGCATATTTGTACAATTATAATTTTCAACACATTTTATTTCTTCTTGAACTCTGATAATATCAGCTCCCCTTGATTCCCTCTTTCCCCCATTCCACCACCTGGGCACACTATTTTTATATTATAAGTAGTTGTTATTCTTTTTTTTTGTACTTTCTTCTAAAAGCTTTTCTGGTGGTCTTCGTTTTTAGGCCATCAATCCATTTTGAGTCATTTTTGTATCAACTGGAGACTAAAAAATATGTTTTGAGGAAAATCTTATTCTTTTCTATGTTTGACAGAAGAACATGCATCCCAAAAAGATTAAACCACTTGCTCAACTGATCAGTCTGTAAACGAGGAAGGTGGGTTTTGAAACAAATCAAGCTGTCGCGTTTGTTGCTGGTAGCATTTGCATTTCACAGGCAAACTACCAGTTGCTTGCCTTTGCTTCTGCAGTCAAATAAACTAACTGTCCTCCTTCGTGTGGGGGCCAGCGTACACCGACTTCAAATGGCAGCCTCCACAGCAAAGAACACAGCATGTTGGCATGTATGGGCTTCCCTAAGAGACCTTGGGGACAACTCCTTACTCTTTGATGACTCTAGCCTGGCTAATTTCTGCTGCCTCTAAACTGGGATCCGGGTTGCCTTGGGGAAATCCCAAGGCATAGTGGCCAGGGTCCATATTGACCAAGTCATCATGTTCATCTGCAACAAGCTTCAAAAGCAGGGGCATGTGATGACACTGGACCAAGATCACGTTCCCTGGGCACCAGAAGATCCACATATCCAAGAAGCCAGGCTTTCCAAGGTTAATACCGAAGCATTTGAGGCATGGTGGCTGAGACATGCCTCATTCCAGATGGTTGTGGAGTGACATACATCTCCATTCGTGGTCCCTTGGACACGTGGCGGGTCCTGCCTTCCTGAAGGCCTTGGTAGACTTGTGCCCTTCCGGATGTGTGTCCACCAATAAATCGAACTCCCTGACCCCCCCCCCCCAAGATATGTTGTACATCTTTTCAAATGCACACATACAGATCTAGAGTATTCTGGTTTTCTGTTCTTCCGCTTTCTTCTTGGATGACAGCCGAGTTTATACCAGTCTTGATGGACACTTAGGTTGTCGCCAATGTTCTGCTGCCATAAATAATTTTGCAATGAACATCTTTGGCTATATTTATATTCGGTTATCTTTGGGAATTTGTGCAAGTGTATCTGAAGAATAAATTCCTGGGAGTAGCATTTATTCATCAAAGAGCATGCCTGCACATTTTTTGACAGGCACCCACCTCACCACCCGAGAGATGCAATTGATTTATACCTTTAAACTTTCAACGACAGTGTGAGAGTGGGAGGGTGGTTTTTAAAGGGTATTTTAAAGCCAGCTCTGGATATGGTTCAGATGCTATTTCAAAATGAGAGTTCCCTGTTTTCCTCATTTCCTACCCCAATTCCCCACCCCCCCCTTCATATTTCAGCACGAACCAGACAAATGCAACAATCCTGCTCTAATTTGAAAAATGCCAAATAAATCACTAGGCTTTTCTTTTTAGGGACACCGCCTTTAATTGCTTGGGTGTCGTAATTATACCAAGAGGGCACTTTGATGGAGGTGATCCGTTTCCTCAGAAATGTTCAATTAAAGTGGGGGGAAGGAAGCACATTTCCAATTTCCTTCTGGAGTGTGGAGGCACTGAATGCCCGAGGAAAGTGACAGCTTTCCATTTCTACCGAATCTGAAATACAACCCCCAAGAAGCGGAGCTCAGAGCCCTGGCCATGGCTGCTGCCCTCCGTGAGCGGAAATCCATCCGTCTTGGCTGGAAACCCTCGGAGTCCACCTTTGTCCTCTTCTGACAGTTTCCCCTGGGACCCCTCCTGTGCCTGGTAGATGAAGAGTGACCACACGCCTCTCTTTCCAAGTCCTCGCGGAGCTCCTCTTCCCCCTTCTTCCTCCTCAGGAGCCCTGGGGGGTGTAATAGGTTATGCAGTGGGCTGCTGACCACAAGGCGAGCGGTTCAAGACCACCAGCTGCTCCTCAGGAGAAAGAGGAGGCTCCAGTGTCAGGAACTGAGAGGGGCCATTCCACTCTGCTCTATGGGGTCGCAGAGACTTGGCATCGCTTGGATGGCCGTGAGTTTGAGCTTTTTTCTTTTGTTTATTAATAGAAGGGACTCTAATGGTGCTGTGTTTACACGCTGGGCTGCAGTAGTCTGCACAGTCAGAAGTTTGAAACCACCTGCTGGTTTCTCCTCAGGAGAAAGACTGGGCTTTCTGCTCCCATAAACTGTTACAATCTTGGGAACCTGAAGGGGCTGCTATGAGCCGGCATTGCCTCCCAGGGCAGTGAGAGCTGGTGGTCTCGTGTGTCACAAATTGAGCCCACGAGGGCAGTGGTTCGAACGTACTGGCCACATTAGAGGAAAACGATGAGATTCTCTGCTTTAGGAAGGATTTAAAATCTCGCAAAACCAAAGAGACAGATCTACTCTGTCCTGACAGGGTCCTTCGGAGTTGGAATCAACTTGGTGGCCTATTTCCTCTCTTTAAAATAGTTGAGGACTGGACAGTTTATGTATATAATAAATGTACCTAATTTAAACATTCCCTAATAAAAATAATAAGCCCAGACAACAGCCATAGCTGTAGAATTGAATATATTTGCCCAGAGGGGGTACTCAGTAGAAAAATTTAGTAATTATAATCAGCAAACTGCCCTTTGCCAAGAGAATGTCTTTCTTAAAAGCTCCACAAAAATAATTCTGGGGAAAATAAAAAAGACATAATCTGTAAAATGCCTGAATGCAAACTAGACCACGTGACCTAATTAAGCGGATGGCGATGAAGGCCATTTCCCAGATATTCAATAAAATGAGCTTCATTATGGCAGCTTGGGAGAAAGAGGGCTTGTTTATTTGGGAGGTGCAAATTCCAGATGGCGCAAAAATCACAAGAAGACTGAGTCCTGAGCAAAAGAGATGACAGTGAAGAGCAGATAAAGGAAGTGTTGAAGATACGTATTTTATCTCCTAGGACAAAATGGAGTCCTTACAGACACTCCAAGTTCAGGCTTTTGGGTTCCCTCCTCCTTCCTCTCCAGGAAAACCATTCGGCTGCGACGGCATGCTCAAAGTCTTGATATAAACCTTGTTACATTGGAAAGTTTGCTGGTTGTCGACGAGATTCACAGTGGATGTGGAAGCCTCACGTCTACGGGCATGTAGGTGGAGCTGTAAGGAATCAGCCCGCAATGCCCTCCCTCTGTTATCCCGAATGGATTCAGCTATCTAGTTATCCATCTGTCTCTCTGTCCATCCATTCATCCATCTGTCTTTTTTTTTTTTTTTGGTTCTTTCACATGTGGCTGGAGTGTCTTTCCTATTCTTGGTGATGGAGGTACAAAAGAGAGCAGAATAAGTAATGTCTTGGTTAGTGGAGCGTGCATTTTAGTGAGACAATGAGCAAGCATATATGTATATATTAATTAGAAGTAAATGTTAAGTAGAAAGACATTCTGCTAAGGAGATGTATGTGGTGTGTTTCTCTCTCTCTCTCTGTGTGTGTGTGTGTGTGTCCCCACACATGCAACAGAAATGAGACAGAAAGCCTGGAAGCTACTTGAAGGCAGTGCAAAGGGCCTGGGAGGGGTGGTGGGTGTGAGGGGTGGGAATGGGCTTGGGATGTCCAGGAATAACAAGGGGGTAATTTGTCTGAGGCAGAATTCTCAAGGACAAGCGTCCTAGGTGGCAAGAGCAGAGGTATAGTGAGGGGCAGGGGCATGTACTCTGGCTGCTCAGGACTGAGAATGACTGTGGATATTATTTGTGAAGGGTAAGCCAATAGAAGCTCGTGATCATTTAGTTGTTTGATCTGATGGATGCTTTAAAATATACCCACTGTCATTTTAAAAAATTAAAGCAGTGGCAATACTCTACTTCTTCATTCTTGCAGTCGTTGTACACCTGAAAAGTGTCTGTGTTACTGTAGGCAAGCCATAGCTCAGGAAGCCTTTCACCGTGCTCCCCATCCTTGCGGTGAAGACCAGAGCGTGTCACCGATGAAAGCAGAGGGGCCACTGTGTAAACCCAGCGAGGGTTTGGACAGAGTTGGTAGCAGAAGATTTGGTGAGAAATAGCTGGGCCCACATGGGTGTATTTCTCAAGTGGAGGCATGGAGACCGGAGAATTAGTTGTAAAGAGATCCTTACTTCATTTCCCACTCATTGCATATCTCAACAGATTTGATCACTATCAACGAGTTATGCCATCAATCCAGCCACTCTTTGCCCAAAGAACCTCTGTGATCTACTGTTTTGTCTTCTCGGGCATTCCGCTTCTGTCCACTTCCGTTTCGAGGTTTCTATTGACCAAAATATTCACGGAGTCACTACTATTTCCCCAGTGGGTTTGAAACGTGGGTCCCTATTAGAAGGTGCTCTGGTGGTGTAACATTGAGGTGCTCAGCTGCTAACTGAAGAGGAGGTAAGTCAATCCCCCTCGGCTACTCTGGGGGAGAAAAATCTGGTGGTCTGGTTCCATCAAGAGGGCAGCCAGGAAAGCACTCTAACCAACCAAGAAAACTCCTTATGGTGACCCTACAGGACAAGGCAGAACTGCCCCTCGGGTTTCTGAGACCTAACTGTTGACGGCAGTAGGAAGCGGCATCCTCATCTTTCTCCCAAGGAGTTTCAAATGGCTCACCTCACAGACCACAGTCTAATGCTTTACCACTATGCCACCAGGGCTCCAGAAACTGTGTAGGCCTGATCTGTAACACACGGGTTGACTCCGAGTCACCATCAACTGGATAGAACCAGACAATAACAGAAACAGGCCAGTTAGGGGCAAGAGCCCAGCGCCACCATTTTCAGAAGAGTCTCTTTCCATGGATTTGCGGGTTAAAAGCCACAGTTCTCCTATTTTAATGCCTGCAAAATGACCTCCTTGGTCCCAGAGCAATCCCTGTGACAGAGTAGGACTGCCCTATAGCATTTTCCTGACTGTGGACTTCATAGAGACACATCACCAAGTCTTTCTTGCAGATCTATTCTGTAGATTCCCAGAGCAGTCCTGACCCTCCACCCTTTTGACTATTGCGCCCCCACGGCTGCCTATAAAAGACTTGAATGGCATAAAAAGATCTCTGATAATAAGCCACAGATTGTAGAGAGTTCCAATGAGAGTATACAAGTATTTTAAGAAAAATCTATGCATCATCCTTGATGGGTGGGACTGGAAATTAAGTCTCATGATTAATTAAGAACAGTCAATAGTGCCCTCTTTATCTTGGCACTGCTTCACACATGGCAGGTGTTAAACCAACAAAGGAAATAAATCAAACTCCAAATCAGACTTTGCAACTGCTCACCAATGAAGTATGAAACCCAAAATTTCAAAAAGATGAAGGCACATTTATTCACACTCAAAAAACCCCACCTCCTTCCTTGTCTAAGCTCTCTGGTGTCTGTACCTTTGTGTGTGTGTATGCTTTTTAAAGCACAAACTATACAAGCAGAGCAAAACATGGGGGTCATTTTTATAAATAACATTTATATTATTTAAAACTAATCATTTTGGGGGCTCTTACAGATCTTATCTCAATCCACCCATCCATCCATTGTGTCAAGCATATTTATATGTATGCTGCCATCATCATTTTCAAAACATTTTCTTTCTGCTTGAGCCCTTGATATCAGCTCCTCATATCCTCCCTAGCCCACCTCCCTCCCTAAGGAGCTCCTGATAATTTCTAATTCTTTTTTTCAGGTATTACACTGACCTCTCTCTCTTCTCACCTCTTCTTCTGTTGTTCATCCCTCTGGGAAGGGGTCATATGTAGATCATTGTGATCCGTTTCTCCTTTCTTCCCCTACCTTCCTCTTATCCTCTTTGTATTGCCATTCTCATTATTAGTCTGAGGAGTTTATCTGTCTTCAATTCCCTGTGTTTCCACCTCTTACCTGTACCCATGTACATGCTTTGGTCTAGCTGTACTTGTAAGGTAGAATTGGGATCATGATAGTGGGGTGAGGGGAAGTATTAAAGAACTAGAGGAAAGCTGTATATTTCATTAGTGCTATACTATACCCTGACTGACTCATCTCTTCCTTGTGACCCTTCTGTATGGGGATGTCCAATTGTCCTACAGATAGGCTTTGGGTCTCCATTCTGCACTCCCCCTTATTCATATTGAAGTGACTTTTTGTTCTGGGTCTTTGATGCCTGATACCTGATCCCATCAATACCTTGTGATCACACAAGCTGGTGTACTTCTTCCCTGGGAGCTTTGTTGCTTCTCAGCTATGTGGCCACTTGTTTATCTCCAAGCTTTTAAGACCTCAGACACTATATCTTTTGATAGCTGGGTACCGTCAACTTTCTTCACCACATTTGCTATGCACCCATTTTGTCTTTAGCTATTGTGTCAGGAAGGTGAATATCACAGAATGCCTGGCTATGAGAACAGTGAGTTCTGCATGCATGATTTTTGATGGACAGGTTGCACACTCGAAAAAGTTTCTATAACTGCTCATTTGAATCACAAGGAGCCCTCGTGATGTGGTGAATAAAGCTCTTGGCTGTTCATCGGGAAGTTGGAAGTTTGAATCCACTGGCTGCCTGGTGGGAAAAAGACCTGGAAAATGCCCCATGAGGGAATTGTACTTTGTCCCGTCATGACAAACTGTACTTTGTCACTGTGAATTGCATCAACTTGAGAGGGGGCTTCAAAAAATTCATGGGAAAATGGGATACAAAGAAAATGGAACAGTCCATGAATATTCTTGTTGTCACGGGCACCTCGCTATTACTATTTCCAGGATCTACTTTCTAAAGGGGAAGTCATCTGTTTGATCTCTTGACACTGTTTTATTTGTATGCATCTGACCTAGTGTACGTGCTGAGCTCAGGAATGCAGGGGAGCCAGCCAAACTCCTGTCTGAATCTACAGGTTCTAAATTGTTCCAAATATCAAGGGAGTTGGATTCCTCCAGTGAAAAGCAGCAGATTTCATCTCAGACATATGCTATAATTAGGGGATTTCTTAATTACAGAGCACAGGACAGCATTCATGCTGGAAATGGATGGTGGCGAGAAGCACCTGCAACGGCTGAGACTGGGTGAGCCGTTGTTCCCAGGTACCTTGCAGCTCCACAGTCAGTCCGAGGCCAGAATCCAGCATTTCTCTTTGTTGTGTTTTTAAAGAAAAGAGGACATTTTAAAATGCCAAAGTTCTTGTTGTTTAGGGAGGGAGAAAGAATTTCATGCAATTCTATTCCTCACAGCTTAATTGATTTAAAATCAAGTGTGATATCAAAGTCGGTTTGTTTTGTTTGGGACTTTTGGGTTTGGGATGAGGTGAAGCTTTGCAGAGCTGGTGATCATTTTTGCTTGCAACAGTTGATGCACATTTTGTTTCAGTGCATCCATTGCAATCTCCTCGACCTACCATCATGCATTCTACTTCTTCCCCGTGCTTCCTGCTTCTGTAATCCAAACCTTCTGCACTGGGTTAGGAAATGTTCCCTTTAGGTCTTAAGTGGTTGATTGTTCCAGACCTGAAGAGTGACTGAGGGTCATCGTCTTGTGCTCCACCAGTCTCTACCAGACCTGTAAGCCTGGTTTCTTGAATAATTTTGTGTTTCATTCCCTGTTTTTCTCCCACTCTATTCAGGACCTTCTTCTCATGTGCTCCTTCTCAGAGCAGTGAACAGAGGTAGCAGGCACCTTCTCATTTTTTTGGCTTGCTGATCTTGGAGGCTGATTTTGATATGGTCTATTAGTCCATTGGATTAAATGTTTCCAGGTGCCTTTAGAATTTCATCATCTTTCTTTCCCCCTGATAGGAAGAGACAAATAATTGTACCTTTGCGGGCTTCTCCTGAGCTTCTAAGATCCCCGTCACCAAAGTAAGATTTTTGTTTGGTAGAAAGACTGTATCTGTTCCCCTGACATCCTTAAAGGAGGTGTTTGAGTCAGATCTGATGCTGTATTTGTCCCCCCAAGTCTGCTGTAGTTCAACCACCACAAATTTGGTGCCTTTGAAAAACAGGTATTTTGTCTCTCCCAATTCTAGAGGCCCTGCTGTCTTGGAAGGTTCTCTGGGCCTCAGATATTGCAGGACTCGCAGACACAACTGTACTCTTGACCCAGTACCTCTGCGTCTCCCTTGTGATAAGGGCACCACTCAAATAGGACTCTCTGATGACATCTTCGATGATCCTCTTTCCAAAAAATGTCACTTTCAAGGGCTTACTTTGGTGTGTGTGTGTGTGTGTGTGTGTGTGTGTGTGTGTGTGTGTAAGATTCGACCCCTAACGGTATTAGATATTTTCTAAGAGGCAAATCTCAGGAGGAACCCTTCACATGCATCTTCTCCTCCCATCTTCCCAGGCCAGTGAGGTTCCAGATTTCTATGCCATTGTGCAGAAATTCAGGGCTGTCAGTGACAACAGGTCAAAAGCAAATCATGTGCTTAACTGTGATTCTGTGTTGTCGCAGACAGTTTTAGACCGGAGTTTCATTGTGCTAGCAGTCCTGGTGGCATAAGGGGGTATGAGTTGGGCTGCTAGCCATAAGGTCTGCAGTTCAAAACCACCAGCCACCCTGTGGGAGAAAGGTTTTTTTTTTTTTTTTTTTTACTTCTGATAAAGGTTAATGTCTCAGAAGCCTACAGGGGTACTTCTACTCTGTTTTATAGGGTCACTATGAGTCAGAATCAACTTGAAGATAGTGATTTTTTTTCTTAATTGTGTTGGTATAAAAAGACAGGTAGAGAGTGAGACATCCACTAATCTCCTGGAATTCAGATTTTGGGGTCATATTAATGTGTAAATCCTGAGCACTCCGGAAACATGGGGAATTCAGGACAGATGATCCTTTCAGGAGCAGTAGTGACAGTGATGATACCAGGAGGGTGGAGGACTGGTAGAGTAGAAAGGGGAACCAATTGCTGAGATCTACATATAACCTCCTCCCTGGGATATGGACAACAGGAAGTGGGTGAAGGGACACATCTCACTTGTTCGATATAACAAAATAATGATAATTTGCAAATTATCAAGGATTCATGAGGGAGAGGGAGTGGGGAGGGAGGGGAAATATGGGGAGCTGATACTAAGAGCTTAAGTAGAAGGAGGATGTTTTGAGAATGATGAAGGGAACAAATGTAGAAATGTGGTTTGCATAAAATAAATGTATGTATTGATTGTGATAAGAGTTGTATGAGCCTCCAATGAAATGATTTAAAAAAAATTAAATGTCAGAAAGAAGAAAAAAAGAAAGATGATTGTGGTAGCAATTGTACAATGCTCCTTGATGTAATTGAACTATGGAATAATGTCATATTTGTATTAGCTCCTAATAAAATGGTTTTGAGAAAAAATATTCTGAGCACCCAGTATGCAGGCCTCAGAAAACATAAAGACTCAACATCTACTTGCTGAGTCTGCTTGGATTAGCCTCCATTGAATTCCTTCTGACCATTAACCAGAAATGTGAGCAGTCTTGCCCTCAGGTTGAGTGCATTATAAAGCGGATTATCATCCCTCATCTAACTAGCCCAGGAAGGGGCAACCCCCCTCAGGGACTTGCTCGTACACTTGATGGAGATTACCATATTGGGCCATATAGTCATGAGTCCAGCCCTGATTATCTTGGCCAGAAGACACGGGATCAATCTTGGTATCTCTTCTGCCTATGATAATGTATGTGTTCCATTCTTATTCCCATTTCAACAGTCTTACCTCTAACTGTGATGTCTTGACCTGCTACACAGTTCCATGACAGTTCCACTTGCCTGCCCATGTCCTATTAAAACCTCCAAATCTCTAGAAACACCTGGATGCTATTATGACCTAGTGCTAATGGTCGCCCTCCTCCAGATGTTGCTTCTTTCTTTGTCTTGTCTTTGACCTGGGTGTTATTGTTATTGTGGTTGTTGTTGTTGTAAGGTGCCATTGAGTTGGTTCCTACTCACAGTGACTTCAGCTACAACAGAACAAAACACCGCTAGCCCTGCGCTTTTCATTCTTACACACGAGTACATGTTGCAGCCCTTGTGTCAATCCACCTCATCAAGAGTCTTCCTCTTTTTCACTGCCTCGCCACTCACCACACTGGATGCCCTCTCTGGGGATGGATTTCTCCCAATGTCCTCGAGAAGAAGTCCTACCGCCCTTGCTTCTATGGAGGATTCTGGCTATCCTTCCTCCATGATGGTTAGGCTTGTTCTTTGACAGTCCACGGTACTTTCAATATTCTTCATCAGCACCATTGTTCAAATACATAGATTCCCCCTTGCTCTTCCTTATTCAATATTCAACTTTCTCATGCAGATGAGATGACCAAAAACATCATGACATGGGTCAGGCGACACTTTAGTCTTCAAAGTAAATGCTTTGTCTTTCAACACTTTACAAATGTCTTGTGCAGCAGATTTACCCAATGCAATGCATCCCATTTGAAACTGAACAAATGTTCTTGCTGAATGAGATTTGAGATTTGGGATCTCTTTTGCATGAGGGTCATGGAGTTGGGGTGACCCATGCAGGCCATTTCCCCTGAGGTGTCCTATTGAACCACGGGTCTTGAAGAGACTGGGTTTAAAGTCACCTTGAAGTCAAGAAATCACCTGGTGTGCAGCCAGTAGAGCTTGCGATGCCTCAGGCTCTGAGTTTGATTGGAGAGTCATCGCTGTGCAATCTGCTTCCAGAAGCAGGATGTCTAGGGTTGGATTGGAAGCTATGTGTTAGTTTGCTATTTTGTACATATACTCTCTCCTGGCTTTTATCCATGGCACTGTTGATGGGGTATCAGGATCTTTGGGGAGGAGTGATTTCTCATCTTTGGCATATATATTTTTTACTTGCTCATCAAAAGGCTAGTCTGGTTTGCAATTCATATCATAAATACACTCTATCAATATATACTATTGTCTTAATAGGATTTTTGTTTTAATAAGGGAGGAATGATTTGCTTGGGGCAAGAGTGAGCCTCTTTAAAGACACTGTCCAGGAGACTCAAGAAGAGAGAAGAGGTGGGTGATGGTGGGTGGGGGAGTGTTGGATTGGGGAGGGTAGGAATTCTACCCAATTTCTGATGATTGCTGGAAGAGTAACACTTCTTCTTTGTCCCTGCACCCCCAAAGGAAGACTTAATAAATTTCTTGCTAAAGCATGGCGAGTTAGAAATGTACTTTGATACTGATTCATGTCTCTAATTAGACTTGGGGAAGAAACAGAAAGTACCCAGTTGCCACACTGGCTGTGCCTCTACAATTAAGTGCTCAGCCACTAACAGCAAGGTTGGTAGTCTAAACCCAGCTAGCAGTTCTACAGAAGTAGGACCTGGATTTCTCTTCCTATCAAGATTCAAACAAACCCCCAAACCATTTGCTATCACAATAATTCCATCTCACAGGATCCCTGCAGGACAGAGGACAGGGATCTCATAAGGTTTCCAAGACTTTATGGAAGCAGAGCGCCACATCTTTCTCCTGTCCAGCAATTGATAGGTTTACATGCCTGACTTCCTGCTTCGGAACCAAGAGTTTAACCATGGCATCCCCAGGGCTCAGAGAACCCTGTAGGGAATCTGCTTTGTGGGGCTTCTGTGAGTTGGAATGGACTTGGTGGCACCCACCCACAATAGTCCTGTTGCACCCACACACTCATACTAGAACAAGACCCTTTAAAGTCTCCCCTTTTGCTTGCTTCTCCTAGGACTGGATCCGGAGGACCTACAGCTATGCTGGTGCTGAAACCAGCACCAGCTTGAGATCCTGCTTTGTTTTCTTTTTACAGAAAGAAGCAAGATCCAGTGCCAAAGTTGAGGCTTATAATTGGCCAAGGTTAGCAAACAGAACCACTCTGCCTCTCCCTGCATGAACTCCCACTGACCATCCTTAGAGTTGATGGCTTGTTGAGAGAGGGCACTCTCTCGCCATGGGAGGACACTCATTAATGGTATCAGGTCCGAGGCTTCAGATCCTATGACCTTGAGGCAACATAAATCTGGAAAATGGCCCCAGGGTGCTGTCCAGGGTTCTGATAAGCCCTCCCACGAGGAGTCAGGATTTGTAACCCAGGGAATCGCTTTCCCCGAGACAGAGGCCAAGCAAGCCATGTATCTCCCAGGTGCCCTGGACTCTTATATTATCTCAAGCTGCCAGGAACAAGGTTATCAATTCATCTGGTCACTTGAACAGCCCCAGTTCCTCTGCCTTGCAATCTCAGCTACGTGTGTCACCTAAGCTAATTTGCAGAGGAGTGTGTGTGTGTGTGTGTGTGTGTGTGTGAACTAGTTTTCAATGGATGAATAGCCCTATTCCCCCCTCCAACTTTCTAAGCAGGAAGTGGCACCCATCAATTTGGGGTACTGAGGGCTTCATCTCTCAGGAACAGCCCCTTCTGCCACTATACATCGCTCTCCTGACAGCTGGAGAGTTTTGAAGGAGGGTGTGTGTTCTGCAGAAACCAGTAACCCTACACAGAAAGGCCACACATTTCAATCCTGTAACTTTCACCTGCCTTGAAGAAATGAATTGAGCAGCTCACTCTCAATAGTGAACATATTGATATTGCAACATTTTCAGTTTAACCAGCTCTGTCTGCCACCCGCCCCCCCCCCCCCACCCCTTCTGTTTCTTCAAATGTCTCTTTCCGTCAAGAGCTCTGGCAAGTCTGGGATCTTTTTATTTTTAAACTAGAAAGGAAACACAAAGCCAGGTTGAGGCACACCCCGTGCTTCAGCCAGTGCTTCAGCCTCCCCCTTCCCCATCCAGGAGATGGCAAGTAGATGGTGAAGGGGGCTGTGACAAGTTGAAGCATCTGTCCTATGCTCCCTGGCTTCCCAAGCATTATAAATCCCCAGGTTTGAGGTTGTATCTTGCTTGCAAGCTTAGACATGAGGAGGCTGTGGTTTTCTAGGCAAAAGCAAAGTGACCCAGGTGGCATCATGGGTGACGTGTCAAGCTGCAAAAGTTCATAGCTTGAAACTACTGTTAAGCTGGATTGTCCAGAGAAACAAACCAGGGACAGTCATCTAGGCACCAAAAAGAACCCTATATCAAGAAGGAGCCCCAGCGTAGCCCAACTCAAGTCTACCAGTCCAAGGCTAGCTGCACCCGCTTCACCCTGAAGGGTGAAGCAAGGAGATGACAGGCTAGTGAGGATAGAGTCACATGGATTCAAGGTTGATGGAGGTCGGGCAACCCCCATGGGGCCACCCCTGGCAGCAGACAGAGGCCAAGTGAGGACCTCATGAAGCGAAAGGTGAAGTGGCAGAGAGGGGAGCAGTTTCCAGAGTCTCTCACTCTTGTGCAAAAGGCCACACCTCCAACGAGGTGTTATTAAGCTATATCTTAACAAGTTGCTGGACACATGTCTCTGTAAGAACCTCCTGGAAGATGATTTGATGGACATATTTGACCCCATCCCCAGCCACGAGTGTCTAGTTGACATAAAATCTCCCACCTCCCACAGAAACCAGGGGAGAGAGGCGACACCTTTTCCACCTGTCATGGTTTGCATCTGGAAAACTCACGGAGGCAGTTCTGCTCTGTGCCCCAGGGTTGCTCTGAAGCAGGCTCAACTCAGTGGCAGTGATTTCTTTGAGGAGAAGCCAAAGATTGTGAGTGGATCAGGGGCAACAGACTTGGTTTCTCAGAGAACAGTAGGCAATGTGTGTGTGTGTGTGTGTGTGTGTGTGTGTGTATTCCTCTTGTATCTTCAACCCCAAGGTGTGACAGGAGTAGCCAAGGGGGGCACCTCTCAGTTGACGAGTCCCAAAAGCTTAAGGAAAGCCAAACTAATATCACAACACCTCCTTTTCTAGTGTGAAACACTGAGGGTAATTTTGGAAATAACAAGAAATGTGGAAGCATCCTCTTTGGTTCAGATGTCAAGCAAACAAACACTATCAGCAGTGTGAAATTTTTGTCTGAAACAGTTCAGTCTGGAACAATATACTGTCACTCTATTTAACATCCTTTCAATTAAAATGCCAATTAAAAGTGGATTTCTTTTCAGTGAGCATCCTATTTATTTTTAATTACAGATGCCCTGGCAGTCACTCTGTTTGGGTTGCAAACAAGATCATTAAAGAAACGTTTGTCTTAAAACTCACTGCCCTCAAGTCTATTTAGATTTGTAGTGATCAGAGTAGAACTCTCCTGGAGAGTTTCCAAATGGTAAATATTTACAGGGTAAAGGTGTCACATTTCTGCGCCCCCCCCCCCCCCCCCCCCCCAGCAAATGGGCTTGAATATCTGATCTCTTAGTTAATATCCCAGGGCTTTGGCCATTGTAGCACCAGAGATCTTTGCGAGAAAAGAGTTCCTTTATCTGTCTTCCAAAGCCCACAGTCACTGCCATCAGGTCAACTCTGACTCCTCGCGCCTGTACAGGACGGAGCAGATTCGCCACCGTGGGCATCTGAGCTGTGCCATTAAGGTTTCTTCGTCACTGTTCAAACCAGGTCTTTGAACTCGTTCATTTCAGCTGAATCCTTTGCTGAGGTTTTGCCTTTTCAACCCTTGGTAGAAGGAATCGCCATTGACATGATGCTGATGGATTCCCAGGAGGTTCTTACAGAGACATGTGTCAAACAACTTGTTAAGATATAGATTTTGATTTGGTCTACTTGGGATGGAAGTGTAATCTTTTCAGCAGAAGGTTAGATTTGGATTCGGCATATTTGGAGTGGAAAGGCAAACTCTCAACTCTTACCTTTGGGATTCATAAGAGATTCAATCACGTAGGATTTATCTTGGTTCCTTTTCCGGTATTGGGTACTGTTGTCTGAGATTCTTTCAGGCTGAGCAGTGCAGCATGCCAGAAGTGTCAGCTTTCTTAAATATCCTTGACCTATCTTCATAAAAGTAGTTATCTTTTCTGATGGCTACAAAGTAATCTCAGTGGGAGTTCTTTTGTGAGGGGTCGATCACATGAACTGCTATGCATAAGGTTTTCAGTGGCTTCTTCCTCTGTGGTGGGGAGCCGAATCTTTCTCCATTGACACCTAACAAGCACATCATCACATGCATAGTGGTGACCTATTCAAACTTGGAGTTAAGAGATGATGTATTTTTTTCCTTACATGTTTTGAAGCCCCCTCCTATGTGTGGGCAAATCCACTGCCATTGAAGTGAGTCAGACATAGAGTAATTCTCCAGGACACAGTGGAACTGTCTTTTAGGGTTTTCCATTCTGTGTGTTTTCATGGGTGCAAAGAACCTCATCTTCCTCCCTTGGGGTGGTTGTTATGTAGTAGTTAAGGACCAGGCTGGTAACAGTGAGGTCAGCAGTTTGAAACCATCAGCCACTCTGAAGGAGTGGGATGAGGTTTCCTACTCCTGTAAAGCGTTATACTCTTAGGAACCCAGAGGAGCAGTTCTATCTTGCCCATTCATGGGTCACAATGGACTCAACACCAGCGAGCACATCGATGCAGGCAGCTTGCTATTAGGTGTGGTTAGCAAGTTCTGACCCATCTCATTGTCATGCATTGTTTTGGATCTCTTCATTGCTGCTTCCGTGAGCATGGATTATGGCTGCAAGCAAGATTAAACCCTTGGCAACTTCAATCTTTTCTTCATTTATCATACGCTAACCTATTGATTCAGCTGTGAGGATATTGGTTTTCTTGACATTGAGGCGCAATCTAAACTGAAGGCTGCAGTTCTTGATCTTCATCAGCAAATGCCTCAAGTCCACCTTCCTCTCAGTAGGCAAGGTTGTGCCATTTCCATCTGGCAGGTTGTTAATAAACCTCACTCCCATCCCGGTGCCACATTCTTTCCCGTGTTGTCTGCTTCTCTGGTCATTTACTCAGTCCAGAGATTGAAAAAAATATGATGAAAGGCTACATACCTTCTCTAGTTCATTCTATCTTATTATTTTTAAAATTTTAATAAATCATTTTATTAGGAGCTCTTACAGCTCTTATAACAACCCATATATCAATTGTATCAAGTACATTTGTACACATGTTGCCATCATCATTTCCAAAACATTTTCTTTCTACTTGAACCCTCGGTTTCAGCTCTTTGACCCCTCCCACCCTTGATAAATTATAAATTATTTTCATTTTCATAGTTTACATTGTGCATTCTCTCCCTTTGCCCATATTTCTGTGGTTGGTCCCCTGGTACAGGGGGGGTGTACCACCATCATTTCTATCTGTTCACCCTTTCTCTAGTTTTAAACCACACAGTTTTCTCTTTCTCAACACTTTCTTTTTGGTCCATGTGCAGGTTACACATGGGCCCAATTAACTGTTTGGGATTTCCTATGATTTGCAATGTTACACAAAGTTTGCTATGACTCACACAGTCATATGCATTTGCATAGTCAAGAAAGCACCAGGAAACATCTTTGTAGTATTCTCTGCTTTCAGCCGAGAATCATGTGATCTAAACCAGAATATTCATGTGCTATGTTCTCTTGTGAATCTAGCTTGGATTTCTGTCCATTTCTTGTTGATGTACTCTATAAGAGCTGTTGAGTTATTTTCAGTGTAATTTTGCTTGCCTGCGATATTAATGATATACTGTTCAATAACTTGCACATTCAGTGGAGTTGCATTTCTTTGGAGTGGGCACACATATGGAGCTCTTTCAGTTGGTTGGCCAGCTAGCTGTCTTCCAAATTTCTTGGCATAGATTAATGAGTATCTCCGGTGCTTCACCAGTGTATTGAAACATTTCAACTGGTATTTGGTCAATTCTTAGAGCCTTGTTTTTAGTTAATGCTTCCAGGGTAGGTTAGGATTCTCTCTTCAATATCATTGCTTCTTAGTCCTATGCAACTTCTTGAAATGATTGTATGTTGACAAGTTCTTTTTGTTACAGTGACTTAGTGTTTTTGATGATATTTTCTTTAGTTCTTTTCACTTTAGATTGGATGAGTGTGATCTTTTCTTGTTTCTAACTCCAGGTCTTTGTACATGTTGTCTTCTTGAGCCGCCCTTTGAAATGTCCTGTTCTGTTCAGTTCTTTTACTTTGTAATTCCCCCTATTTGCTTTAGCTCCTCTATATTCAAGAGAAAGTTATAGAGTCTCTTGTGATATCTATTTTGGCTTTTCCTTTTTCCCTGTCTTTTAAATGACCATTTGCATGATTTTTAAAAAGTTTTATTGGCACGTCATCCACATATAATACAATTAAATAGTTCAAGCACATCTAGAAGAGTTGTACGATCATTACCGTAATTAATTTTAGAATATTTTCTTCTTTTTCTTCTTTTTTTGTTAGCTTCCCATTCAATGTATGATGTCGTGATATCATCCCTAGCTCCTCAGGTCTTCTGTCATTTGTGTTCAATGTGTCAAATATGTGCTCAAAGTTGGGTTTACCCAAGATTGTAGTTTGGCTTTTGTAGACTTAAAATTTTTTTTTTCAACTTTAACCTGAATATGCCAATGGACACTTGATGGTCTACTTGGCCACTGATTACCAACCTTTTTTGCCTGATAATATTGAGTTTCTCAAAAATCTTTTCCTCCGGACACAGTCAATTTGATTTTTATATATTCCATGGCAAAGTCCATGATTGTTGTTAAATAAGATATATGCAATGAAGCAGTCATTGATTTTTTTCAAAATTCTATCTTGCCATCTCCAGCTTCATTTCTACCACAAAGACCGTAGTTTTCAACTGTCTCATCCTCTTTGCAACATTTGCATCCTTATTGTCAGTAGTTATCAATGTATCTTGATTGTATGTTTTATCAATTTCAGACCAAAGAGATTGGTAGAAGTCTACAATTTCTTCATCATTGTCTTTGGTGCAGGAATTTGAATAATAGACATGTTAACTAGATTGCACTTTGAGATGAATCTTTATGCATTCTTTTTGATGAGCAATTTATCATTCCTGGCCTACAAACTGTATAAATTCTGGCCACCAACAGTCAATTTTAATTCACTTATGTCTAGAATATCTATCCTTAGATATTTGAAATGTTACACTTCAGTGTTGACAACTTCTAAATTTCCTAAATTCATATTTTATCCATTTAACTTGCAAGTTATGAATGGTTATCCACAACTGTTTCTTCTCATTGTGAATCCTGCTCCATCAATAAACAAAGGTCGCAGAAACTCTACCCCACCCAACTCTACTTTGAGGAGGCAATTCTTGCCCGGTCTTAAGATGGGTGACTTCTGGGGTAGTGGTTACAAGTTGGTATGCAACTTTCAGGTGCAAACCACAAGTCACTCTTCAGGAGAAAGAACAGGGTTTCTATTCTCATAAGTAGTTACGGTTTCAGACACTCACAGGGTCAGTTCTATCATTTCCCTTAGGGTCACTGTGAATAGGTAGGACCTCCACAGCAGTGGTCTAATTCGGTCCATCCTGAAGGGCTTATCATTTGACACTCTATTTGGCAATGTTTTAGTCATATTAATAAGGTCTTTAGGCCCAAGACATGGATAGCCTCTTCCTTCTTTGTAAATGACAATCTAGAAGTTCTGAAACTCTTTTCACTGTCAGTGACTCTGCTGGTGTTTCAACACTGGGTGCAACGCTCCCAGCATCATAGCAACAGGAGAGCCACAACAGACAGGACAAACTGACAGATAAGTGATAAGTATATACATCTACATTTCTTTTCATATATCCATTTTCTCTCTATAGAGCATAATGTTTTAGATGAAAAGGAAGGAAAGCATGCTTTGTGTGGCAGTCATGTGCTTATGTTAATTTTATGATTGAAATGTAGGGTTGGAGTCTAGCCTGTTAATCTGGAGACAGCCATTGAGTAGCTAATGAGGCCTCTGTGTGAGCATGGCTTTCTCCTGAGACTTCTGGGAAATCTCACAATATTTCCCTTTTGAAGATGAGAAGCTATCTCCCTAGTTGTTGGGAGTTAGTCTCAGTGATGATGAATCATGGACAAGACAAAGTGGCAGTGTCCGAGCTGCTGCAGGAGCTGGAGGAGAAGCCACATGGCCTTGCCCTGATGGAACCAGACCTCTGAAGCTGGAGAAACCATGGGGAGACCCCTGCCAGCGATGAGTTGCTTCATCCACCACTGGATGCTGTTGATGAACCCTGAGCCCTGGAAGCGAGGAGCCATGGGGAGACCCCTGCCAGCACTGGGATTTTGTGCCCAGTGCCCACTCACTCCGTGAGTCAGAAGGAGACATTATAGACTGGTATCGGGCATATGGGCTAATATCGGACTTATGACTTTGAACTGGATTGAGTTGGGATATTTTCTCAGTGTTCCATTCCTTTTGTATATAAACCATTCCCTTATATCCATATGTGTGTCTAAGAAATTTGTTCCATTAGTCTACCCGGACTAACACACTTTGCAAGGAGAAGGCATCTTTTGTAACCACACATTGTGATTTCTTTCTCAGTAGATATTGGGATGTTTGGTGTCATTATAAGGGCATAAAAAGCATCTGACAATGGTATTTGTTAGTGCAAAATCACAGTAGGTAATACAAAAATCCAGTGGGCCATAACCATCTGATCTTGAACAGACCCAGATGATGGTGGTGAACCAGGTAACATTTCCTTTCATTGTGTGTGTGGTGGTCATGGGTTGGGATGCAGCGGGAGCTAACAACAATAGGCCTGCAAGAGGAGCAAACCATCAACAACATCTCAGATCAAATCTTGAACACTGGGGTAGTGGTCCTACCAATTTGTATTCACTCATAGTTCAGAGCTCACAGGTCCCTCCCTATATTCTTCATTGAGGGCTCTGATGAAGAATTCTGAGTTCAAAGCACTAGAATTGAACTCAAGATTCAATCATTATTGAAACCTTGTCACCATCATTAGGCTCCCCCTATACAAAAAAGTAAAAGGCATGCATTACTAGTGCTTTCCTACCATTCTAACTACTTTCTTGAGGTGGTTGTTTTTTTTTTTACTATAAAAAGGAAAGGTTGAATATTTCAGATTCAGAGTCTTTGAAGCGCATTTACATTAACTTTTAAAAAAGGTGGCACTTGTTCTCTTCCACCCTATAATTACAGGTGGAAAATTGCTGAAATTCTGTTAATAGGGTAATAGTGTGACAACCCAAGCTATTCATTTTTGGCAACAATCAAATCATTTTGCTTATACCTCTTGTTGCTGTCTAGTTGGTTTTAATGCACCTTATAGGACAGAGTAGAACACCATCCCCTGGGCCTTCTAAGGCTATAAATCTTTACTGTAACAGACTACTATTATCTTTCTTCCCTAGCATGGCTGGTAAGTTTGAACAGCCAGCCTTTCAGTTAGCAGCCAAGCACTGAATCACTGTGTCACTGGGTTCTTGGCTTATTCAAAGAGGATGCTATTGTATTCTTGTCTGCTCATGCCTTCTCCCTGTATAGGTGTGCAACCTTCCCAGGAAAAACTAGATCCAGAATCTCACCCCCCTGTCAATGCAGGCTCCCCACATTAATTGAGGCTGATAGAACCATGGCTCCAGCTTCTTTTTTTGGCATATAAGCTAGATGTGCAAACAACAACATCAGAAAAGACCGTTAAGGCCCCGTGAGTCATTTTCCTGATTGATCTAATTTACCTTGAAGGTTAATGTATTCTAAACTAATTCAGAGATTAATAACCACTTAAAGATATATGGAAGACATTTCACTCAGTGGGAGCAGTGTGTCATAACCTCGTTTATTGCCTCTTCAATGACTTTGGGAGTTATTTGATGAGATTTAAAGGGAAATTTGATTGTAGGCTACAGGGAGTGACAGGTGCAATGCATAACGGGATTTGGAACTTATTCTTGTTAATAACAACCAAAAAACAAAAACAAGCATGTAATTTGATTTCCAGTGATGTGATCTTCAGAAGCAAATATTTATTTTCAAGGTGGAAATCGTTTTTATCTATGGAATGAGGTAATTGAATATGCTGTTTTGCTAAAAGGGAAAGATTGCTTTTAGGATAGAAAGTGACACGCAAGCTTTCTATTTCACCTCGTTTTGTTTCTTTAATCACAGTCAGCAACCAATTGTGGAGAAAGCCCTGCACATGGCCGTCTTAAGCAGAGGTCCTAGAGATCTTTTCTTTCTCTAGTTTTCCATCAGTTGAAATGTATTTGCCATTATGATCATGCTGAACTCATTTAGATGTGCCAAAAGATTGGCTGTTCAACTCAGTGCTTGGCAAGCTCGATCTCAATTTACCTCTTCTTCTTCTAAGGACTCTTGGTGACACAGTGGTTAAGTGGTCAGTTATTAACCCAGCAGTTGGTGGTTCAAACCTACCAGCTGCTCCGTGAGAATGAGAAGTAGTTGTTGGACTCTCTAAAACCCGACAACCTTGGGAACCCAATGAGGCGTTGCCCTCTGTCCTCTGGGGTCTTCAGGAGACAGAATTCGACTGGATGGCAATGGATAGAGGACCCAAGACAGCCATGACATTTCTGTTTGTGAACTCTGGGAGCCTGCTATTGACATAGAAGCTGCGTCCCCTCTGGGATGTAAGATTTTTATCCATCGTGTTCATCCTCTTGCAGTCTGGCAGGCTGCCTGGTGGAGAATTGGTGAGTGAACCAAATTTGATGAACATCCCATGTGTGGGATGTGATGACAACGATGAAATTCACGGTAACAATAGCTTTCATGCTGCATGCTTTCTGTGCCTGACCTACCAACTGCCTGTCTTTTCTTAATCTTCAAGGTTGTTTGCATCATTACCATTTTAGACCTAAAGAGATGCTCTCACAGAGAAGTAGTCATTTACTCAAGACCACACAATAAGTGGCAAATCAGGATCTGATTTCACCTCTTGTGTCAATGCCTGAATCTCTTCCCTTATGTTAATTAGGAGTGTTTTTTCACAGGCTCAGGTCTATACCTTGTGATATAAAATGTTGTCAGGAGGGGTCAGTCCCTGGAGCAGGACATCATACTTGGTATAGTAGATAGGCAACCATCAAGAGGCAGGCCCTAGACAAGATGGATTGACACAGTAGTTACAATAATGGGCTCAAACGTAAGAACCACCAGGATGTCGCAGGACCAGGTGTTGCATTCTGTTATACACAGGGTTTCCTTGAGTCAGGACCAACTCAGTGGCACCTAACCACAAGACAGTTTGTTGTTTGACAAGACTTTCTATTGCCATGTTTGCAGCCATCAAGTGCTTTCTTTGATTGGTTATTACTTAAGCAAACCAACAATTTAAAGAAAGAGTAGCTCAGGAAATTGCAACTGGCTATTATCTGTAGTCTTTATTGCATATGCACTGAATATGTAGTGGAGGTATGCCAAGAAAATGATGAATCCTCATGAGTTACTGGTTCTCTCATAAGTCAAGAATGGCAGAATGGAGCAGCACTGGAGTATAGAGAGATGGTGATAAAGAAGAGAAGGAAGACAATGTCTGCATATTTGGGTCCCATTTGTCACCCTGAGCTCAGATAAATGTCACAAATAAATCAAATACCTGATTGGGGGGGGGTCATGCCCCAGCCAAATGTTTTAAGAAGGCAAATTTAACTGCAAGAATTATTTATTATAGATAAGATTCTTTAAACTGAACTTGTCCCAGAAAAGTGTTCTTGAAACTGGTATGAAGTTTCATCTCTCTTTTTTCACATTGACTTATGAGCTCAATTTCTCTTAAGCTTGAGCTTTTTTAATTGGAAATTCTTGTTGCAGGACTTGAAACATTTGCAAGGTTTTTCCAGTAGCTAGCTTCTACTCCTTGAATCTTTTTCACAACACATATGCATTAAATAAGACAGAGCACTAATTGAGGGCATTTTTTCTCTATTTTTTTTGTTCATTTGTTTGGTTGGTAACAGCTATTGGTGGGTTGAATGGCCTACTTGGGCTAAGCTATTTAAGAAAAGGAAATTCTAGCCCACGAAGATGACTCATCACCTTTTACTTCTTATGTGTGAATTCATTTATTTTTTTTTTTTATCTTTCTGCCGATGGGTATCTTTCTATCTCTGCACATCTCTGTGTGTGCCCCTCCCTCTCTTTTTAAGAATTATCCCCCCACCCCCAGCACCCAACCCCAGGTCCCTTACCCTAGTTTCTTCAAAAAGATCAAAGTCTGTTTCTCTAGGTCTAGAGCACAACGGCATGGCTTTAAATCTCAGTCTGCTCACCTACAAAATGAAGTCATTGCCCTTGCAGGCAAAACTCATTGCCATCCAGTCAATCCTGATTCACAGCGACCCTGGAGGCAGAGTAGAACTGCTCCCGTGGGCTTCTAAGACTGTAAATTTCTGCATGAGCAGGAAGTCTCATCCTTTCCCCTTTGAGTGGCCAGTGAGTTCAAGACCGCTGACCTCGCTGTTTGCAACCCAACTCAGAATCCACTCTGAGACCGGGACTTTGCCTTCTCCTCTGTCTAATAGCTTTGGCACGGTGGTTGGCCAACAGGAACCCAAAGAACAGCGAAGACGCACGGCAGTATTGCTGCTGTTGAGTTGGGCCATGGTCATAGACTGCATCCCTCCCATCCCCGCCAGTCCCCCATCTTGAATGTGTTCCCTGGGTTTCCAAGGAAGTCCGCTTTGTGCTTTAGGAATCCCTGCAAAGGGATGAGCTGTTATCCTTGTAAGGTGTGGATGCTGTACTAGAGACCAAAGATGAAATGAAAGCGCGCACGCACACACCACACACACACACACACACACACACACACAGACACACACACACACACAGAACATGCATCTCTGGACAAGAGCCAGCAAATAACTGAGAGATGCCAGCCGCCATGAGAATGAGCTTGGCAGTCGATTTTCCAGTGTTATCGGAGCAACGAGTGGATGTGGTTCCAGCTGACAGCCAGATGACAGCTTGAGCCTGGGCCATCCGAGCTGCTCTGCATTTCTGACCCTCAAAAATGACGAGGAGTAACCATTTTAAAAGCTCAGTTTGGGGTGACTTGTTATGTAATCATAGATGCCTTATCATTTATCACCAACTGTAATAATCCCTGTCCTTGCCCTTGACGGTCTCTTCCTCTTCCTCTTCTTTCCCTCGGCCCCCTCCCTCTCTGCTTCTCCTTCTCTTGCTCTCTCATCTTCCTTGTCCTCACTGCCCTTTGTTCTTTCTTGTGTGTTTATTTTCCTGTGTTCTTTCGTGTTGCACAGCACATGTGAGCCTCGCTCCTTTCAACCCTCCATCTACTGTTTTTACTGATCTGCCGTCTCCCCCTCTCTCTCTGACATGCACGCCTGACTAAGCTGGAGGGGTTCCGCTGTGCTGTCAGCTGCTGGAGCTTCAATGCTTGGCTCCTAGGGACTCCCAGGCTTGTTCAATGTATAAATGAATACGTACAAGCGCCGAGAAATGAAATGCTCTCGCTTTAATTATGGTTTAGAGGAAACGTTCCTATTTAGTAGTTTTGTTTGTTAGTTCAGTTTTATTATTTTTTTTTAATCTCAGCTCAGACTGAGAGGCATTTTAGAAGATTAGGTTCCGAGAGTGGAGAGATAAGATTCCTACAATTTGAAGGATTTCTTCCTTTCTTTTCTGAAAACACCATTAAAAACTCAATTCTTGTGGTAGGTGGTTATAAAATTTAGTAAATTTGCCTGCTGGGAAAAGGCAGATGAAATAAATGGCCTTCTGCTTAAATGGCTTTCTACCTGAATTTAATTTCATCCATGCACAGAGTCAGTGCAAGGTTGCTTTAGGATTTTCTTGATAAGAAGCAGACCAAACAGAAACAACCAGAATGGAGGCAGGAAAGGTCCTGATAACTTTAGCTTCTGGTGTTCTCTTGATTGGCTCCACCTTTTCATCTTCTCAGGAGCCCTAGGGACATAATGGTTATACCTTAGGTAGCTAACCACAGGGTCAGTAGTTCAAAACTACCTACAGTTCTGAGCTAGAAAAATGAAGCTTTCTATTCTGGCAAAGAGTGTCAGTCTCGGAATCCCACAGGGGCAATTTTAGCCTGCCCTCCAGTGTCACTACCAGCTCAATGGCAGGGAGCTCATCGTCTTCTCTGCATTCCCAACAAAGTGTTGATGTTATTTTGTGTCTGGGAACACGTCAAATATCTCCTCAATGGTGCTGTCTGTTTTGCCATGAGCAATTTGTAATTCTTATGATTAAGACAAATGAAATGACGCATAGGACATTTCAGAGTTAAGACAGGACTGCCTCACTGGTGACATATTTAAATGCCAATGGCTCCAACTAGAACCAGAAGTACAATTTTCTTCTCTCACTGTGTCTGGAAAACCCTCCTTACATTAGTATGTAGAACCAATTGAACCAGAACTTAGTGTACTGATAACAGTGCCTGTCAGACATTTACAACCACTCCTCATGTATGACTATCACGTGAACTTGAGCTGATAGTTGGCATTTACAAGAGTAAACACTCTACCGTCTGAGTATTTTGTGCACTAGCAATGTACAGCTGCAAATGATGAGGACCAAGGTGTGTTGCAGTTAGGTGTCAACAAGTTGATTCTCATTCACAGCAACCCTGTGTACAACAGAAAGAAACACTGCCCAGGGCTGTGGTATCCGTGTGAATGTTCTCATGTTTGAGCCCATCAATGCAGCCTCTGCGTCAACTCACATTGCTGAAAGTCTTCTTCTTTTTCAGAGCCTCTCAACTTTGTCAAAAGAGCCCTTGTGGGATGGTTGCTATGCATGAGGATGCTAACCACAAGGTTGGCAGTTCAAAATCACCAACTACTTCACAGGTGAAAGATGGGGCTTTCTCCCCAACAAGGAGATGCAGTCAATTGGGGCAGTTCTATCCTTCCTACAGAGCTGCTATGAGTCAGAATTGACTCAGGGGCAATGAGGTGAGTTTTCTATTTTACCAAGCATGATGTCCTTTTCCAGGGACTTCTCTCTCCTGACATGTCCAAATGATGTGAGAAGAAATCTTGCCACCCTAGCCTTTAAGGAGAAGGTGGGATAAAGCTGGCTCTGTCAGTGATGGTGATGTGTCTGTCGCCTTGCTAGACCATGATTCCTAGTGGCTTGGAACTTATGTAATAATGCAATTTGACACTTCTACAATGATGTAGCCATCTTCCATTTTGTGATCTGATGGGGTCTTCCTCTGTTTCACCTAAGGGCCTGGTCTGTGGATGCCAACTGTGTCTGTGAGGAAAGGGTGTAGTGGATTTTCCCAGGGTGCTGTCTAGAGCCATCTGTAGGCTGACAGCATACAAATGATTCAGAGCACAGAATATTTTTGCAGCCTGTTTATCAGCATGTTTGCACATCTCTCTCTCATTAAGCACAGTGCATCGGAGCCTTGGCATTCCTAGGTGAGGTCCCTGTGACCCCCTTGTCTGCCCCCCCTTCCAGTACTGTTATCATCAGAGATGAATTTGTTTGTCTATATGGAAATGATTCAAAGGTTGCTGCAGTCATTTCTTATAATTTTATTCTTTAGATTTTTGCAGTCATTTCTTAAACTTCTGCCTGAGTGCTTAATCACATGGACATTTTTCAGCAAGGAAATAATCTCCTCTTCTCTTCTCCATTAGCAACATTCTTTCATTCTCCAGAAATATACATATCAGAGCATGTTAATGAAAATGACATCTAAGGCTGATATATTTGAGCTGAAAAATGTGATTAAGTGTGCTGTTAATTAACTCTTTTTGCCAGAATAGTTGTAAATGTGTTCTCCTATTTTAGAGCTCTTTGAACTGCCAGGAAAAGGTTAGTGGACTGGCCTGAGACAGTTGGAAGTCAGACATCATTAGTTTAATTAAACTCCATTAGCAGAACAAAAACAGAGCGAGCAAGCATCTTCAATTTCCAGAAGGGTTCTAGTAGGAAGAATCATGGTAGTTAGAACGGCAGCTCAGAGCTAGGAAATTTCCAGTTCTTTCATAACTTTTCCACTTGTGTTTACTGTCATCACGGACAAGGAGCCCCGGTGACATAGGGGGTTCTGTGGTGGGCTGCTATTGGTAAGATAGAAGGTTCATACTCCCCAGATGCTCTTTGAAAGAAAGATGAGTCCATGTGCTCTTAGCAAACACTGTGGGACAATTATGCTCTGTTCTATGGGATCTCTATGAGTCAAAAGAGACTGGATGATTTTTGTTGCTGAGGCTGTTTATTTGTTTGTTGTTGTTTGCATAATTACTCATAAAGAATCTGATGGTTCAATAAGTGCTTGGCTGCTAACTAAAAACCTAATGGCATGAACCCATCAACAGTTCTGTGGGAGAAAGATCTGGTGATCTGCTCCCATAAAGATGATGGTTTGAGAAACTCTATGGGCACAGAGTTCCATTCTGTCTGACAAACTTGCTAGGAGTCTATATTGATTTTTTGGGTAAACAGCAGCAGCAATAGCATACTCACTCATTGATGAGACAGATACTTATGCATTACATACTGAGTAGTAAGCCATGCTGTGGAGTTCCTGGGTGACTCAAAAGGTGAGCGCCCTTGGCCACTAACTGAAAGTTTGGAGTTCACATCCACCCAGAGGTGTTTTGGAAGAAAGATCTGATGATCTACGTCAATAAAATCAGCCCTGGAAAGACTTGTGGAACATAGCTTTACTTTAGAAAGAAGGAAGATGCCAGGGTCTAAGCCAATTCAAGGGAGATGGGGTGGGGGCATAGGGGAAGCATTGTTCTAGATGCTGGAGATAGAGCAGACCCAGGAGGAGACCTTGCAGAAGCCCTGCTTTCATGGTGTTTACTTTCAATTTGGTGGTGGTGACAGTGGTGGAGCCAGGTTGCTCATGGGTGAGGATAAAGGTTAGGAATTTGAACCAGCAGGTGATATGAGATAGAGGGAAATAGGAGGATGCTTTAAAAATTCATGGGAAAATCCCATTGTCTTTTCTGTACGTTTTCACCAAATTTTGAAGCCCTCTCAAAATATATAAATAAATTTTATGTTGGGTGGTTAAATGAAGATTCTCTGGGTTACCTTTGAGCAGAGGCTCAAATCATGAGCTGAAGGAAGAACTGGGTGAGGGAAGGGACATTTGGAAGGAAGGTGTAGAATTGAGGACAAGACTAGTGTTAGGACCAAAGCCAGAGTTTAGGAATTCGGGGTGCTTGGGATGAGGAAGGTCCTGATGAAATACATCTTCCTAGTATCTGCTCACTCTTAATTTTTAATTCAGGCACTTTTATCTTCGACTCTGGTATCTTCATTTATATAATTAAGGAGCTGCATCTTCCATTTAATGTAATCTTTCCACCAACACACACACACACACACATGCATGCACGTACACACACACAGGGAGGAGGAAAGGTGAGTGTGTGTGTGTGTGTGTGTGTGTGTGAGAGAGAGAGAGAGAGAGAGAGAGAGAGAGAGAACACGATTATCTAATCCCAAACTTTCCATTTGCTAAACTTACTCATCCAAATATCAGCATGTGTTTTAGGAGAGGAATAGGCTGGCGTGGCAGTTGATTTTTATGAAGGCATCAAGATAGTTTTAATTTTCTCCTCCAAACAGAATGTATCTACCATGAATTAATTTGTGTCCTTATGAAGCTCCGAAGTCCTGCCTAAAATATATTGCCTCTAGCAGATGGTGGCTGCTGTTTCTCTGTGAAGAGAAATGGAAGGCCAATGATGTGCAGATGTATTTAATGGGAAATAATAGGATTGAGGTTTCCAACAGCTTGGATGTCTTTGTTGGTTGTACATGATGGAAAGCATCACAAATAAGTGGGGGCAGGAAAGGGAATTTATCACAATGATTTTGAGGTGACCCATACAATCTCTGGCTAGGGATGTGATTATCCCTCAGGGATTACAGAGAGTGGGGGCTCTTGTGTGAAGTTTGCCTTGTTTTTCTGTCCCACTTCTCTCTGTGAATGCAGCTGTTTTAGTGGAGACTTCTTCTGGTATCCTCTTTGCTGGTCACCCTTACACTTGTTCTTTGGTCTTGGAGAACACCACAAATGTCAAAGTTTGGGCTCTGGTGAGGGTACCCAAATTCTCTTTCTCAGTTTTGGTTCCCAAGAGAGATCTGGCATTGGACCAATATGGGTCAGGAGGTCATCTCTGGGCTTATGACAATGGTAAAGATGGTTTAAGTGGAATATATATATATTCAGAGAGAGGGAAAAGGGGCACCTTATAGGAGGCCCAGGTTGCCGGATAACACTGTTTTTGTTATTGTTGTCAGTTTTGCTTCTCATAATAGAACAAGAACATCTTATTGGTATGAGTCTGGAGTTACATCTCAGAGAGTTGTTGGCAGGGAAAGACTAGTCTTCTCTGTAAAGAGAAATGGAATGCATTACAGATGCTTTTGGGGGAAATATTACAATTGAGTCTTTGACAGTCTTAGATGCCCCAAACCAGCTGGTAGCTTTCAGAGGGTCCTTGTTTTACTTCATACCGAGCCACCTGGATTGTGAATTTCCAGTAGAGAACAGAGAAAATCATCAGAGTGCTGACCACTGATCGACCACGTTTCAGAAGTCTTATGATTTCATCTTCTCAACAACCGATCAGAGTACATTTCCTTATTGCCCCCATAAGGCAAAGGTGGACATTGAGACACAGAAAAGTTCAGGCGTTCTAAGCAAAGGAGCTGGGATTCAAAACTCAAATCTAAAGCAGAACTTGCTTTAGATCCTGGAAGGGCAGGGGTAGCTTTTGTGGTGGCAGGTGGAGCAGTGGTGATTCTTTGGACGGCTGATGGCTAGGCCGGCAGTTTTAAACCCCCAGGGGCTCTAGGGGAGAAAACCAAAGTTGTCGGCTCCTGTACAATGACATCATCTGGGAAATCACAGGGGCAGCTGCACTCTTTCCTACATGATCACTTTGAGTGGGAGTGGACTTGACGGCAGTGAGCTGGGGTTTGAGCCTGGGAAAGGCCTGCACTCTCTGGAGCTCCAGGATAGTGGCTCGGCAGTCAGAGGAGGCTCATCCAGGATGACAGGCTCTCAGGTTCGCTCCCCCAGAGTGTGCCCACAAAGACTACCATCAGCTGGGGACTGTGCAGTAAAGATGTTTACGGTTTCACACACTTTGCAAAGAAAAAAAAAAGTCAGAGATTTTTTTTTTTTTTTAAAGGAAAGCATTTTCAGAGAGTAGGATTCAAAGGCTTAAAAGTCACTCTGGTTTGTGTCAGCCCGGCAGTCAGTCCACATTATTCAACGTATTTTGTTCGATCAAGTC
Source organism: Nesogale talazaci (assembly GCA_004026705.1). Taxonomy (NCBI): domain Eukaryota; kingdom Metazoa; phylum Chordata; class Mammalia; order Afrosoricida; family Tenrecidae; genus Nesogale; species Nesogale talazaci. Next base: position 87,302 of record PVJH01006435.1, read on the forward strand.
TTCCCAAGCACTGAACTAAGGGATCCTGAACCAGCTTGTTTGACTTCAGCAGTGAAAGAGGGCATAGGGAAATGCAATTTTTTTTTGCTAATGTGAACATGCCCCGGTGATGGCCTCTTGATTTGGGTGTTAGGTCTCCAAATGGTCATGAACAATTTTCATCATCTTTCACTCCCATTTTTCTCTATGGAACTAGTCTTCGATAAGACCTTCTCTCCAAGGATATGCGCTTTCAGTTCCCTTGAGTTTTGTATTTTTACGCAAATAACACCTGCATCAAATGTTTTTGCTTATGAAGCAACCCCCGCACACTATTTTCATTAGCAATCAATGTTCTGTTACACGTTGATAACTTCAGCTTTCCCAATCCAATGGCTTTGTTATTTATTTTTAGCTTGAACAGTTTCATTGGCTTGTAATTCATATGCCATACAACTCAACGATTTAAGCACTTTAATAAGAGTTGTTCAATTTTCACCACAGTTAATGTTAGAAGATTTTCTTCATTCTTGTATTCATTATTGTTAGTTTCCAATTTTCCCTAGCCTGCCCTACCACAACCCTAAAAAAGTATTAATCCAGTTACTAACTCTCAAGATTTACCTAGCCTGGATTTTATATGAAGAAGGTCATTAAAATGGACCAACAGAGAGAACAAATGATAAGGTGTCAAAGTTTACACCAATTGCATCTGCATTAATCCACTTTCCAAAAAACTCTTTCCATGAGCTTTTTGAAGCCACCTTTCATTTCGGTGGATAGAATCCACACACAAAAAAGAATTCACAACGAGAACCAACTATATACAGAACCGCATTTCCAAACCCCTGAAATGTCATCACAATCCCAGCTACCATTGAGAGAGGTCATACTCCATGCTGCCAACGCTGATCCCTGTCTGGACCAGTACGCCAGTGGAGAGTTTCCTCTTTGAGTCTTTGGCTTCTCTCAGATGAGTAGGAATCAAGAGAGGCACCCTTCATGGCTACTCACTAGACATTAGGCTCCTCTCAACAAGCAGGGATGCAGAGAACATTATCTTTAGGAACGATGCTTTGCCCGTCAACTGAGCTGTCCCATGGGATGATGGTCCAAGCCCTCTTCACTTAGGAAACCAATACTGTGAGGTGCTTGGAACTGTCTAGAAAGTCTCCATGAGTACGCCCTCTCACATTAGCGTTTCAATGTCAAAATGCTCCCCAAAGCTTAGTTCTAGCAAAATATCTTGTAAAGGATTCTTAAGGGAATACAAAAAAAAAAAAAAAAAAAAAGCATTTCGCCTGGAATATTTATTGTATCTTTATATTCCCAACAAAAATGACCACACATTCAGGAACTCAAATATGACTCTATTGTAGTCATGAATCACTTAATTATGTGTTGGTATTTTTGCATACAAATCATTAATTGCTAAGTTAAAATTTACCTCTTTCATTTCTTTTGAGGGGCATTCTTCTGTGGCTGAAGGTTTTGTCACACTGAGTACTAAACACTTTTTGCCAGTAAAGCGAAACCTTAAAGGAATTCACTGACACATCACTGTTTTTGTGATCTGTGATTATTAATGGACTAATTGCCTGTGAAGTCTTAATGAATGGAACATAAATTTAAAGACAGAAAGATTAGTTTCTCTCCACAGTCATGTGCCTTAATTACACTTTACTTCTTAGGTTACTACCTGTAGAAATATTTAGGGTTTTTCTTTTGTGAAATAATGAGTTTACTTTTTTAAAAAAATCATTTTATTGGGGGCTCGTACAACTCTTTTCACGATCTATACATCCATTTGTTGCGTCAAGCACATTTGTACATTTGCTGCCATCATCATTCTCAAAACATTTTCTTTCTACTTGAGCCCTTGGTATCAGCTCCTCATTTTTTCCCCTCCCTTTCCCTCCCTTCCTCCTTCACAAACCCTTGATAATTTATAAATTATTATTTTTCATATCTTACATTGTCTGATATCTTCCTTTACCCACTTTTCTATTGTCCACCCCCAGGCAGTGGGTTATATGTAGATCATTGTGATAGATTCTCCCTTTCTCCCCTCCTTCCCTTTCCCCTTCTCTTCCTGTTACTGCTACTAATGAGTTTGCTTTTACAGATTGAATATCATTTTATCATCCACTTCAGAGATTTTTTAAAAAGACAATTTTCAGTGAGCATGAGGATATTGTCAGATCCTTTATTCAAATAGTTGATCATCTATCAACTATTTAACATTTATTGAACAGTTATTGAATATCTACTACAATGGTTCTCAACCTTCTAATGCCTCAACCCTTTAGTTCAGTTCCTCATGTTGTGGTGACTCCTCTTAACAATAAAATTATTTTTATCGCTACTTCATAACTGTAATTTTGTTACTGTTAAGAATCATCATGTAAGTATCTGATATGCAGGAAGTATTTTCATTGTTATAAATTGAACATAATTAAAGCACAGTGATTAATCACAGAAACAATATGTAATTACATGTGGTGAAATATTTATTTATAATGACAAATGAAATTTTGTCTTGAAGCATGGTGTATCATGGGTAACAGTCTTCTGGGGACTCTTGTATGTGGGTGTATCTGCATGTGGGTGGACCTCCAGGAGACGTTAGACCATGGAAAACATGTGTTTTCTGATGGTGTTAAGATACCCCTGTGAAAGGGATCGTGACCCACAAGTTGAGAACTGTTGACCTACTAGGTGGCAAGTGCTGTTCTCGACATCACCATTTTCCGCGGCGTTCAGAACAGACGAAATCCCTGCCCTAAAGGAAATGACACTGTAGCGAAGTGGGGACTAAACTAAAATTCCTGTATGGATTCCTAGTAGAAACTTTAAAAGTGGGACTTCCCCACAGGGTTTCCTAGGGAAAAAGATTGTTATTGTCAAGGATCTCCTTCTACTTGGCTCCACAATCAACATCCAGAGAAGTGGCAGTCATGAGACCAAGCAGCTCGGTGCCTGGGGCTAATCTGCTGCAAAAGGTCTCTTTAAAGGTCTTTTAAAAAGCAAAGATGTCGAATTATTAGAACAAAGTGTTTTTGTGTTGAGGGAGTACTTGAGTGGGAGCCTACTGTCCATCTGTTTTCTTAATACTAAACCTATAAATATATGTACATAGATCTACTTCCCCTTTATGGTATATAAATATATTTACATATGTAAATGCCTGTATTTAGCCCTCTATAAATCCCCTTTGCCTCCTAGTTCTTTCTTCTAGTTATTTGTACTTTCCTCTTGTCCAACTATCAAGTTTAGCCTTCATTTGGGTTTCAGGACTTCCTCTCCGCTACAGTTTCCTTGATCCAGTCCTACCAGACCTCCTACATCCTCCTCACCGTTTTTCAGTCCCTTGTTGTTCCTACATCCCCTTACAGAAGGGAAGAGGAGGAGATGAGCCAGTCAGGGTGCAGTATAGCAATGATGAAACATACAACTTTCAAGTAGTTCTTAAATGCTTTCTCCCCACCCCTCCCACTATCACGATCACAATTCCACCTTACAAATCCAGGTGTACCAGAGTTATGTACACTGTATCCAGGACAGACGAACCCCTCAGGACAAGTGGTGAGAAGGGCGATACTTGGAGGATGGAGGAAAAGTGAGGAACAAAGGGGGGATAGATTATATGGATCTACATATAAACTCCTCCCTGGGAGACAGACAGCAAAGAAGTGGGTGGAAGGAAACGTAAGATGGTGTAAGATATGACATAATAATAACCTATAAATTATTAAGGGTTCATGGCAGAGGATAGAGAGGGAAAGGAGGGGAAAACGAGGAGTGGATACCAGGGGTTCAAGTAGAAAGTAAGTGTTTTGAGAACAACGAGGGAAACAAATTCTTGACACAATGAGGGAAAATGCTCTTGACACAATGGATGCATGTGTGGTTTGTGATAAGAATTGTACAAGCACCCAATAAAATGACTTAATTTATAAAAGATAATTCATACAGAAAAAAAGAAGCAAAGATGTCACTTGGAAGACTACAGATGGGCCTGAGCCCAAGCCCTGGTCCTTTCCATAACCACATACTATGCAAAAGACTGGAGAGGAACTGACATTTGAATTATAGTGTGGGCAAAGAATATTGATGATACTATGGGAAGCCAGAAGAACACACATCTGTTTTGGAAGAAGTATAGCCAAATGCTCCTTAGAATTGGAGATAATGAGATTTTGTCTCATGGACTTTTGTCCTGCTATACAGAGAGACCAGTCCCAGTCCCTGGTAGAGGAAATCATGATTTCATTCTGTTACTATGAATAGGAACTGCCTCGATGGCCTAGCACAACCAAACCTCGATGGAAGCACACTGCCACATCTTTCTCTTGCAGAGCACCTGGTGAGTGCTAGTCACCAGCGAAGTGCTTAATCATTCACTGCACCTCCAGGTCTCATTTAGGTACCCATCCAATATACACATGATACATATGTCTAGGAGTGCCAGTGTTCCATTGCACAGAGCAAATATATGTAATGGCTTAAAATAGCAATCCTTTATTTCGTTATATGGCTTTTGCACATGAGTCTGTGGACCAGCGATTGGGACTGGGCTCAGCTGGAATGGCTCCTCTCCTTTCCAAGTGGGGAGAACGGGGTTCATTCAGGCATGCACATTCGGTTGGCAGGTTGACTGGGGCTTTCTGGTCTCAGATGGCCTAATTCATTTTTGGCGTTTGGCTGGGCTTCTTGGTTCTCCTTGTCATTGTCTGCCTCTGATTTTTTCACATGGAAACAGTTTCTAAGCATGCAAGAGCAGAAGCGCGGCCCCTGTTAGCCTAGGCTGAGAAGTCAGGCAATGTCCTCTCCATTCTACTGGTCAAGGCACGTCACAAGGCCAGCCATAACAGGGTTGGGGATGGGGCTCTCAGGGTTGATGAGAGGAACTGCAGAGAATGCATGGCCACTTTTAATCCCTGCCTTCTGCTACTCTGTTGTCTAATACAAACTGGCATTGGTGAGTTATCGAGTTGACTCAACTCAGGGAGGTGATCTTAAATCTAACAGGACACCCCTTTGCCAGCTTTGTTGGGGCCATCTTCATGATCTGTGATATGATTGTACTCTGTGGTTCTCTCGATCCATCCCACAGAGGGGTTTTCACATTGTACAGTCACTCCTGACTTTGCCAAGCAAGGTGCCTTTTTTCTAAAGCTGGGTCTTTCCTGAGTGTGTGCCCATAGTAGAGGAGCTGACCTTTATCATCCTTGCTTCGAAGAAGCATTCTGGACGAGCGTCTTCTAAGGAGGATGTGCTCCTTCTTTAGGCGCTCAGTGGTCTAAGAAACATTTTCACCAGCCTTTACCCTTTCACACACTTTTTTCTCACTTGTGTTTTCTTTGTCGTTGTTCTGCTCTGAGGTCACACACATATGAGAGCGCTGGAAAAACTATGGCTTGGATCAGGGGCACCAGGGGCACCAAAGTGTGTGTGTGTTTTTTTTTTAAATCATGAAAGGAACCTTTTTAGAACCTATATTTTATGCTGTCAAGATCATAATCTGGCTGAACTAAATGAGTCTGAAGGCCAACTCAGAAAACTCTTATTTGGCCATCATCCTCCTGGAGCAGGGAATACAAATTCTCCATTCTCTTCATAGCCAGTTAAGCACAACTTATCATTTCTAATAAACTGCAGTCTCTTCCCAGACGGGTTCTGCTCATCTGTTCTTGTCAGGAAGACACATGAACAACAGCTCACCAGGTGGTTAGGTTAATTTTTAATTGTCATGTTTATCCCAGTGAAAAATAGATTCGCCTGATGAGCTGAGGAAAAAAATGAAGGTGATGTGTAAAAGGTAGGTTGAATTTCCCTTGTGTTCTATTTTACTTCCTTTGTAGGAAGTGCCTTGCTCTGCTGATGAGGGTTTGGGAAAGACTCTTCACACTAAAGGTGAACAGATACAATGGCAGTCCAATTTTGGAAGACACTTTGGAGATTTCCATGTAAACCCATTACATTTCATATTTTAATAGCTCTTGTCTGTTTCCATGTGTTGAATATATTTAGTGGTCAAGTCCCCAAATATGTCCCAAAGACCACTAATTTCAGTCCGAGAAAGTTAATGTGTGTAATTGGAAAACATTTTCTGTGTGAGTCATCAACTAAATCTCAGTATGTTATTTTTTTAAAGGCAGTTAATGGATGGCTATTTGGAGATCCTCATTAATTTGGGAAATTCTTCACATCTTGATATTCCTTTGAAACTCACTGGATCTGTTAGTGTGCTAAAGGCATATGGAAACTGCCTATAGAACCATACATTACAGAGATTATTACGCTTTCCTCAAGGGTAACTACAGAAGTTGTTCTATTCCCACTTCCCACTACACCCACCTGTACACACAGAACAACAATTCTCTGTCTTAGATCAAGCCCAGAAGCACCAGTTGGGGAAAGTACTGTCAATGGAATATTTAGACATAAAATAATACCTACACTAGAAGATCCTCGAGAACCTATGGTTCTGTTTCCTTATCCCAGGATAGAATTTTGAAAAATGCAATGCTATTGTTAGGTACAGCTGACTTGGTTTGGACTCATAGCCACCCTATATGTACATTAGAACAGAACCCTGCCTGGTCCTGGTCCATCCTCACAATCATTGCTATCTTTGATCCCATTGTTATAGCTACCATGTCGATCCATCGCTTGCAGCATCTTGCTCTCTGTGGCTGCCCTTCTACTTTATTAAGCATAATGTTCTTTTCCAAGGTCACTGCCACTGAATCAATTCTGACTGTAGACCTGTAGGGCGGGGTAGAACTACCCCTTTGGGATTCTGAAATGCCCCTGTGAGTTTCCAAGATTGTGTCTCTTTTAGTAAGTACAAACACACCCCCCCCCCAAGAGACTGGTAGTTTCAAACAGATGACATGTGGATTCCATCCACACTCATGAACGCTATGCCACTGAGATTCTAGGAGGACACTTTAACCACTGATTATTGAGACCTCAGTTAGTACTGAGGTCTAGCTTCACCAGAGACTGGAAGGAAAAGTAATAGGAATCAAGATGGTTTCCAGCACGATTCAGAACGCTGTCCTCTACCTGTTGCTAATTTTGTTTTTCATTCTCCTGTTTAGAGAGACTCAGCAACATGACGACTAGTGTAAAGAATCACCTAGAGCCACTTTGCAACGTTGAGGCTGCAGTGATGGATGTATCTACCCAGGTTAGCTGTGCCTTTGTCTGTCCTTGTCCAGTCTACTTTACACTTTGTAAGAACCCTGAATGCAGTTTAAATGGTTATTGTCTAAAGGAAAGCAAATTATGCTTTGTAGAGTGCGATTGATTATTGCTCTGCAATTATTGACTTCTTTTGCCACTTTTGAATGCATTTGTTAATTCATGTCTCCTTTCTTTATCTGACTGTCTCTGTGTGGAACTTTGATTCTGTTTGAGCTTTTGTAATGTCTACTGATTGCCTTATTAATTAATGAGTTAAATAAAACATCGGCATATATTCATTTTATACTTATGCACCATGAGCATATTTATCTCTTTTTAAACATTTACCCTTGAATTCTAACATGTACGCTGGAGCCTAGTTTCCTGGATTCAAACCCTAGTTCTCATTTACTTGTTGTTGTGAGATGCCAGGGGGCCAGTTCCAGCTCATGGCTATAACACAATGAAACACAATGTCAGAGTAGAACACAGGTTACTTTGTTGAACGGAAAGAAGCACTTGTCGATCCTGCACTCTCCTGACAATTTTCATGTGCCTGAGCCCCTTGTTGTAGTCCCTGAATCACACCATCTTGTTGAATGTCTTCCTCTTTTGGCTGAACCTCTCGTTTACCAAGCATGGTGTCTTTCCTTAGGGACTAATTTCACTTGTCCAAAAGTACGTCAGATGAAATATCACTAGCCTCACGCCTAGAGAACATGTCGGTGCGATTCCTCTGAGATGGATTCGTTCATTGTTCTGGTGGTCCATGGTACTTTAAATATTCTTCAGCAACACCATCGGTCAAATGCAGCGAGTCTTCTCTGATCTTCCTAATTTATTGCCCAGCTTCCGCATGCGTATGAGATGATTGAAAAGACCGTGACGCTCCCTGATCCCACTTTAATCTTCAAAGTGAATCTTTTCTTTGTTTGCAGCTCTCACACGCTGATCGCTAGTACCAATGTACCTTGATTGCATTTTTGATAAACTTTAGTTAGACTGCAGAAATTTTGTAAAAGTCTTCAACCTCTTCATCACTGGTCTTTGCAATTGGTGCCAAATTTGAATAACGGTTACATCACTTGACATACTTTGTAGGCATGTAGATATTATTCTATTACAGACAGCACCGTACTTCAAGATAGATCTTGGAATACTCCTTTTGGCGATGATTGCACATCATTCCTCTTCAATTTTTCATTCCTGGCATAGCAAATCATATGGTTGCCTGACTCAAAATGGCCAGTGTATGCTCATTTCAACTCAATCATGTCTAGGATATTGATATTTATGTGTTCCATTTCATTTTTGACAACTTCCAATTTTCTTAGATCCATCAGTTGTATAACCCATGTTCTGATTATCAATGGATGTTTACAGCTGTTTCTTCTTCTTTTGAATTGTGCCCCTTCAGCAAATGAAAGCGAGAAAGGCACTCTCTCCCCATGTCATTAAGGTTGACCCTACTTTTAAGAGCTCTGATGGTGTAGTTAGGCATTGGGCTGTGATTCGCAAGAGTGGCAGCTCAAAAGCGCCATTAATTCTGTGGGGAAAAGACTCTAATTTTTATGTTAATCTATATTGACTTGAGAAAAAAAATCCGGAGACATTCTTACATGTGTAAGAGAGAGTTTTGTCTCAAAGAGCAATTTTATATGAGAAAACATCACAGCTCAGTCCAGATCAAGTCCATATATCTGAAATCAGCCCATACGTCTGGTAGTCTGAAACTCCTCTTCAGACTCACATAACCACTCACGATGATGCTAAATGTAGGAAGATCACAGGCCAGTGGGAGGAAAGTCTTATGGATACAGTGCCAATGGAAGGATGTCAGCACTGGCAGGAGTCTCCATGTGGCTCTTCCAGCTCTTTGAGTGTAGCTCCTCCATAGGAAGCTGAAGGAATGAGGGGGGGAAGAGAGAGAGAGAGAAAAAGAGAGAGAGAGAGAGAGAGAGAGAGAGAGAGAGAGAGAGAGAGAGAATTCCTGAAACCTCAAGAGAAGGACAAGGACATGTTCACAAAGAGGCATGGTCAAGCTGTGACCCGATTGACAGGCTAAACTCCACCAGTTCACTCTTAGTACTCTCAAGTCGACACAAGATTTTGTACCTACTGTAGCTTTCTACTCTAGTGAACAGTTTCCATTTCAAAAACCCCAAAAAGGTCTCTTTGAGTCACCACTGACTCCATGGCGGTGAGTCAGAGTTAGAGAGTTCTACTCTGAAGAAGCAACTTTTCCCCCATCGTGCTTGAGGGCCTTCCTGCATGAGGGCCTCACTTTCTGGACCCATATCAGATAATGACCTGCTGCAAGTCATAAGATATTCAGGGTCTAAAACTTAGAAGTGGGCCACTTGGTATTTCTACTTAGTCTATTATTTATCTGGAAGCTTTGCTGAATTCTGTTCAGCTTGAGTAACCTTACTGTATATGAAATACTGATGGCATAGCTTCCAGCATCATGCAAGTCACCAAACTGACAGGGGAAGGGTGATATCCTTTGGTATCATTTGAATGGTGGATCCTTGGCGATGAAGTAGTGGGATGCATGAACAGAGGAGTAGGAAAAGCCATCCTAAGGATCTTTGATTAAGAACCTTCTGAGAACGGGGGAATGTGCAATGGAGACCCAAAGCCCAACTGGAGACAATTGGACATTCTCGGAAGAAGGGTTGCAAGGAAAAGATGAGCCAGTCAGGGTGCAGGATAGCACCAAAGAGACATACAACTCCCCTCTAGTTCTTTAATCCTTTCCACCCCAACCCCAACTGACTATCATGACCCCAATTCTAGCTTATAAATCTGGCTAGATTGGAAAATGTACACGAGTACAGATAAAAACTGGAAAAACAGGGAATCCAGGACAGACAAACCCCTCAGGACCATGGCAACATATGTATAAATGTGCTTGACATAATGGATGGATAGATTGTGATAAGAGCTGTATGAGCTCCCAATAAAATGATTAAAAGTCAATTTTTTTTTTAAAAAGAACCTTCTGAGAAGTATAGGAAATGACCTTCATCAGGGTGGGTGGTGGGGTCCCCCTTGGCTCTAGGATTTCCACAGCAGTGTTTGTTTCTTTGCTATGGTTTGTGCTCAAGCCAGTGTGCTCCCATGGGTAGAAAGCAGAAAGAAACTGTGTTGTGCTCGAGACTGGACTCTGTCAATATAAGGTAAAGCCAAGCTTAAAAAGAACTGCCCCCCCTGCAGCTATGATGACACCCAAGGCCAATGGATTATGAGTTGGAGTACCAACATCTGCTACAGATTATGGTGTAGATCCAGTGAAATGCCTGCAGTCCATCTGTCAACGTTGCTTGGGATACTTCAATGCCACATACTCATTTCAAGGATCACAAAGAGTTTTGGTGACTCCTTTTGACCTTTGCCTTCTTTCTCCTCCTTTCCCTATAAAAATTCATTATTTCTGTTATTGAGGTGATTCTAAGAAGCAAGCCTGTTAAGATTGGGAAGATGTGACCAAAGTTTAAAGAATAAATGGTTTTAGGTCCTTCCATCTTCCCTCCAACTAGCCTCCTTTCCCTGGGAAACAATGTCCAAATTAATTAGAATAAAGATGATGTCCATCTACACCCACACACACACCCCTCCTTTTTTGTCCATCGTTACTAAGAGTGAAAACTATAAATAGTTGTTGTCAGGGGAAATATGTATTTTCCAAGATGTTCTTCTGTGATTTCAAATCAGCCCTGCTATTATACATGCATCAGTATAATTGCAGTGACTCAGCTGGGCAGTTATGACAGGTACTCAGAGCCAAGAACCTGTTAGCCAAGACCCATTGAGCTTGCCCAACTCTTGTCCTTCTTTGACTGCCTGGATTCATTGGCCCATTTTACATGACTTGACTTTCTCATGCATTTTAGGTATGTTAGCTCAAAACCCCAGCTTTACTTACTTACAAAAGCAAACGTTGAAGTTAGGAGTCATGGAAGAGTCATATATCAAGAGCTTTGGCTCAATGGTTTGAAATGGAAGTAAAAGAAAAAAACAAAACACCGATGGTCTATTTTTGAAAAAACCCACCTTAAAAAAACTGATTGCCATCAACTCGGTTCCAACTCATAGACTCTGTATAAGGTTTCTGAGGCAGTTGATCTTTACGGGAGCAGGTGCCCTCTTTCTCCTGGGGAGTTGCTGGTGGGTTCGAACTGCTGACCTTGCACTTAGCAGCTCAACACACAGCCAAACCAAACTTGCTGCCATTGAATAGATTCCACTTCCTATCGACCCTTTAGGACAGAGCAGGGCTGTCCTTGCAGGTTCCCGAGACTGTCAATTTTGATGTGAACAGAACTCCTCCTCTGTCTGCCTCACTCAGTGTTTTTGAACGGCTGGCTTTGCAGTTAGCCCATAAGGCCCCCAGAGTGATTTTGATGCATCACAGGTGAAGTGAAATTGAATTAAGGGGTAGGAAGAAGTCTGAAGGAGCCCAGTGGTGGAGTGGGGTACGTTTATGCTGCGAGCTGCAGGGTCATCTGCTTGAAACCACTCGCTGCTCCAAGAGAGAAAGATGAGGATTTCTACTCTCATAAAAATTCAGTCTCGGAGGGCTGAGCCCCGGTGGCATAGTGGTTGTGCGCCGGACTACAACCCGCTGGGTTGGAGGTTCAAATCCAGCAGCTGCTCTCCAGGAGCAAGGCTAGGCCTCCTACTCCCACCACCAGAGGGCAGTGATGCACCCCCAAAAAATTGTAAAAAAATTAAAAAAATTCAGTCTCGGAAACCCACAGGGGTGGTTCCATCTGTCCTTTGGGGTCACTATGAATTGGAATTGACTAGATGACAGTGAATTTTGAGAATTAATTTGTACGGAACTTTAGCAGAATTCACACTCTTTCCCAAAGAAGTTTCTTCTCTGTTGACTTTTAATGAGGTGGTATATTTTGGATGTTTTTTTTTTTTTGTTAATCTGAGGAATATGAATTGAACCATAATAAGGTTTAGTGATGACAAAATGTCACTTCATCTGATAGAGCTGCCCCAATTGACCAGATCCCAGGAATATGTCCTAATATTCATGGAAGACAGTTTTTCATAGTGGTGGGTAGGACATTAGCTTGTAATTGTTGGCAAACATATTGTCTCTATTTAGAAGTAGCCTGCTTGAGACTGAAGCCAATATAAGCTGAGCAGAAACCTGACACATAATTTCTCACATCACTATGGGAGTCTCTGGGTACAGCCATGCCTGAAGCTGTTTCTTATGGTATGAGCTAGTAAATTCCAGTTTATGCATAAGCCATTTTGAGCTGTATTTCTGTCACTTGCCATCAAGTGTGTACTAATAAATTTGCTGACATATTAACATATACACTCAAGTATAAGCCAGCCTGAATATCAGCTGAGACACCTAATTTTACCACAAAAATTACATTAAAAGTGTGCTGGAAAGGCTCGGCTTATACACTAGGATATATGGTACCTGTTCTTGTCACCTTCAACATCTGTGATAGCTTGAAAAATCAAACCTCCCCATAAAAAGAATGGTGAGTATGAGCTATTGAATGTATCCTTCTGTCATTCAAGCCACCGAAGCTCTCGTTTAAATTATATGCTTACAAAAACCCATGGCCCCTGAGTTGATTCTGACTCAGAGCCCCCCCTTCCTTCCCCCCCCCCACCACTACTAGGACTAGAGAGAACATTCTTTAAAGATTTCGGAAGCTGTCAGTCTTGACAGTAGAGCCTTATCTTTCTTCCCTATGGACTTAGAACTTTCATTAAGATTTTAAAGGAAAGAAAGAATTTTGCATTATTAAAAATATCATCAGCGGTAGGTTATTACTTAAGAGGGGTGGGGAATTTGTCCATTTATTTAACATTTTAATTAACTCTCTGACCACCCATTTTCCTTCAGCGGAGCGATGCACACAAAAAGGTACAAAAATGTAGGTAAATCCGAGGTCACATGTCAAGTCTTTGGGAAAGAACAAAGAGAGACTAGGGAACAGGGGAAGGGGAGGGGGAGGGACAACAACAAAAAGAAAAACACCCTCTAGGCCATAATGATTCAGCTATGCTAGTTGAGGGAAAAATTTGCCTCAGTAAGTAATGAGAAAATAGAAATGATTTACTGACCTTAGAGTAAAAATTGAGCAAAGTTCTCAAGGATTATAATATCCCCCTTTAAAAGAAATACTTCTCTTGGGAAGACTATTCAGCAGAACATAATTTCAACCCCATAGTTTCTACAAGTGTGACTTAGGGGCATCCATGAAGTTCTTCAGGTTGCATTGCCTTTTTGGGATTGTCCGTGCTTCATCAACATAAACTCACTGCCCCCTTCTTTTAGATTTTTTCTGTCTAATCTTAGAAGTTGCTATTGCCAGCTTGATCCCATATTAATTGATCTTAAGAAATACAGTAATTGCTGGCAGACATTTTTTTTCTTCCAATTATTTTATTGGGGCCTCTTACAGCTCTTATAATATTCAATAAATCATTTGCATCAAGTATATTTGTACACATGTTGCCATATTCATTTCCAAGTATTTTCTACTTGAGCCCTTGGTATAAGCTCCTCTTTCCCCCTCCCTTTTTTAAAATAAACCACTTTATTGGGGGCTCATACACCTCCCCTCATGATCCATTCATACATCAATTGTATGCAGGCCACATTTGCACACTTGTTGCCATCATCTTTGTCAAAACATCCTCCCTCTACCCATGCTCCCAGTACCAGCTCCCCTTCCATCCTCCCACCTCTCCCCCATGAGCCCTTAATAATTTACAAATTGTTATTATTTTTTCATATTGTACACTGTCCAATGTGTCCCTTCACTCACTTCTCTGTTGTCCATACCCCAGAGAAGAGGTTATATGTAGATCCCTGCAATTGGTTCTCCTTTCTGTTCCACCATCCTTCCACTCTTCCAGTATCACCACTCCCACCACTAGTCCTGAGGGATCATCTATCCTAAATTCCCTATGTTTCCGAATCAGTGTACATCCCCTGGTCTAGCTGGATTTGTCTGGTAGAATTGGGATCATGATAGTAGGTGGGAGGAAGCAATTGAGAACTAGAGGAAAGGTGCATATTCCATTGTTATTACACTGTACATTGACTGACTCATCTCCTCCCTGCAACCCATCTGTAAGAGGATGTCGCTTCACCTATTGATGGGATTTGGGGTCCCCAATCTGTAATCCCCCTCATTTATAATGATATAATTTTTAGTTCTTTGATGTCTGATACCGGATCCCTTGGACACCCTGTGGTCCCATAAGCTAGTGTGCCTCTTCCATGTGGGTTTTGTTGCTTCTGAGCTAGATGGTCACTTGTTCAATCAAACCTTTAAGACCCCAGACGCTATATCTCTTGATAGCTGGGCACCATCAGCTTTCTTCACCAATTTGCTTATGCACACATTTGTTGTCAGTGACCATATCAGGAAAGTGAGCATGCAATGTCATGATTTTTAGTTCTTGAAGCCTGATAACTGATCTTTTTGACACCTCATGGTCCCACAAGCTGGT